>CABHPP010116208.1:0-48326 GCA_902168425.1 Peromyscus attwateri
ACACACACACACACACACACACACGTATATGAAGCAAGATACACATATGAGAAAGTATGTGCAGCTGTTGTCTTTTGGGATCGGAGTTATTTCACTAAAGATAATCTTTCCAGTTGCATTCATCTTCTAGCAAATTACATACTATTTTTCTTTATACAGCTTTATCCCAGCTCTCTTCAGCCCTCTCCTTTGGATACAGGCTAACACACCTCGGGACAGTACACAGGCACACCCACATTTTTTTTAACATGGGGACTAGTGATCTGAATTCAGGCTCTCATGCTCACACAGCAGATATCTTATTCACTCAGACATCTCCTGACCCCCAAGATTTGAATTGTAGGTACAAAAAAATGATAAAGGCGCACTCACAGCATATAACAGCAGGACAGGTGTTTTCAGGGTCTCTGAGCAGACTGCACCGACACTTCACACAACAGATGAATGCCCTCTCTCACACACTCCTGTGTTCACACACAACAGACACACTCCCTCTCTCCCACACTCCTGTGTTCACACACAACAGACACACTCCCTCTCTCACACACTCCTGTGTTCACAGAGTCTCTCTGACTTACTGATCCCTGCTGGAAAGTTGGATAAAAAGTCCCCCTAGCACCGCATATCAGTGCTGACCAGAAGTCCTGACTCAGCTGTTAGCAGTGGGGGTTGGTTTATGTTCTAAGTTAGTTCCCATTGCTGAAAACATAATCACCTAAAACCATGTGGATTTAACATCTCGCCATTCACTAAGAAATCTGACTTGGGCTTCACTGAACTAGAGGCCCTATGGTCAGCAGGGCTCTCTTCCTTCTGGAAGCACTGAAGAAGAATGCAGCATCTTTTTCAGCACTGGGAGGATGCTCAGTTTTTGGTCCATGGCTCCTTCTGTCTCTAATGTCAGCACTGGGAGTTTAAGTCACT
This sequence comes from Peromyscus attwateri, assembly GCA_902168425.1. NCBI lineage: Eukaryota > Metazoa > Chordata > Mammalia > Rodentia > Cricetidae > Peromyscus > Peromyscus attwateri. The sequence continues at coordinate 925 of CABHPP010116208.1, forward strand.
TGTCGCCTGGACTAACTCTGGCTTCTTTCCTGCCACCCTCTCTCATTTTTCAGGTTCCTTTGGATTCCACTGGACTCATCCAGATAATTCCAGATAATCTTTTGCTCTCAAGGTCAGTTGATTGACAGCCTTAATTCTATCAGCAAGCTTAATATCCCTTTGCCACATGAGTCCCCGGATTCCAGGGATCAAGCCACAAGCCTCTTTGTGGGCATTATCCTACATTCTACAAAGAAAGAAAATAAAGGCTGATAAACTGTATTGGATGACAGGTCAATGATGGCAGAATTCGGAAGTAAAACAAAGATACAGGGAATAGGGTATAGTCAACAAATGTCTTTGAGACTGGGGAAAAACAAATAAATTCCCCTAACATGCCAGGCAAGGTGGCTCACTCCTGTAATCTCAGAACTTGGAAGGCTGAAGCAGGAGGATTGCCAAGAGAGCTCAAAGCTAGCCTGGATTACTCTGGGAATTCCAGGCCAGCCTTGGCAATAGAGTGAAATCCTTTCTCAAAATTAGAACAAACAAACCAACCCAACAACAAACACTCAGAGGTAAGAGAAATACACTGAAGCCATCTGTGAGGATGATCCTATTGTTCAGAATAAGGTTTTGAAGTCCCCTGCTACCATTATAGTAGGGCCTATCCCTCCTATTACTTAAAGAAAAATATTCTTCACGTGTTTTGTTGCTATAATGCAAGGTACATGCTCATTTATAAATAGATCCTCTCTACGAATTGACTATGACTATATGATGACTCTGGTATCCTCAGTCATAGTTTTGTGTTTAAGGTCTATTTTGCCCCAATACATGTAAAGAAATGTCTGATGGGGTGATGTCTTTCTGTATGCTGTGAATATGTGTTGCTCTGATTGGTTGATAAATAAAGCTGTTTGGCCTATGGCAAGGCAGCTTAGAGGCAGGCGAGAAATTCTAAGAGAGAGACAGGAAGAAGGTGGGGAGAGATGCCAGAGAGCTGCCCAAGGAGAACATGTAATGGGATGCAGGTAAAGCCATGGAACATGTGGCAATACATAGACCAATAGTTATGGGCTAATTTAAGATATAAGAGCTAGCTAGCAAAAGGCTTGAGCTACGGCCATGGAGTTATAATAAATATAAGCCTCTGTGTGTTTACTTGGGTCTGAGTGGCTACAGGGCCCAGGCAACTGAGAAAACCCCAGCTACAATGTCTGTTCTCTATTGTTTTCCATTTCAGTGAATATCTGTCCTTAAAGCTGAGGTTCTTCTAAGTAGCCTACAAGTGGATGATTTGGGGCCAATTGATGTGTGCTTTTTAAATTACAGAATTTAAGTCATTTACATTTAAAGTAATTATGGGTGTATAAGATTGTTTTTCCATCTTGTTAATTTTTTGCTGGCTCCTTTGTACCTTTTGTTTTCTCTTATTGCCTTCCTTTGTGGTTTGCTGGCTTTCTTCAGTGTTGTGCCTGGTTTGCTTTTTCATCATTTTTTGTTGTCTTTAGATAAGCTTGTATAACATATAGCAGTCTGTGTGTGTGTGTGTGTGTGTGTGTGTGTGTGTGTGTGTGTGTGTGTGTAGGCCAGAGGACAAACTTGTGTGTTGTTCCTCAGATACTGCTCTAGTTGTATTCTGCAGCTCTGACAAACTCCACGACTCTGACTTGCTCACTACCTTTTTTATAGCCTAGGATCCCCTGATGAGAAATGGTGCTGATGACAGTAGGCTTTGCCCTTCTGTATCCATTAGTAATCAAGACAATCCCTAATAGACATGGCCACAGACAAATCTGACCTAGACAACCCCTCAGTCTGGGCTTCACTCTCAAGTCACTGGAGGCTGTGTCAAATTGATAGTTAATGCCAACTGAAACAAGTGTTGTCTACCTTTGTCTTTGTTTGTTTCAAAACAGGATCTCTCATTGGCCTGGAACTTGCCAAGTATGATAGACTGGCTGGCAAGCAGCCCCAGGAAGCCACCTGTCTGCCTCCAAAGGGCTGGCATTGCAAATGCATGCCACCACACCCAACTTTTTTTATACAGGTTCTAGGGATCACACTTAGATACTGGTGCATCCATGGCAAGATCTTTACTGAATAGCATGCCTCTCCAGCCTGGTAACCATCTTTTAAAAATAGATAGCAATTTAGCCCTGATCATATGTAAAAATTCTACTCTCCACATAGACCATTATAGGATTAGAGTATTCTGAACATGGCTGTGAATTTCACCAGTGAGCTTTATTTGGTCACTTGTTTCTATATCTAACTTCTTTCCTTTCATTTCTGTTTGAAGAGCTCTCTTCATCATTTCCTGTAAAAAGTCAAGTAGCAATGAACTCTGTTATCTTTTGTTTATCCATCCTTTCTGATGAAACTTTTGGGTGGGTAAACTCTTTCGGCTTGTTTCTTTCCTTTTCTTTTAACTATTTTTTTTCTCTTACCACTTTTACAGGACAAGCCTCCTTCCTTTTGCTTCTAAAAAATTCTATTTGTCCTTGATTTTTGACATTCTAAAACATCCTGCTGAGACCTTTGTTGCAGTTTTGGAGTTAGTCTAGCTATGTTGCCTAGGCTGACCTACAACTCATAATGCTCCTGCCTTGGTCTTCCTGGTAGCACAGATTTCTGGTGTATACCACTATACCTTCTCATCAGTGAACTTTTAGGTTAAAATTCTTTAGTGAACTTTTGAACTTCATGTATCTTAATATCCATAGCTTTCCTTAGATTTGAATTTTTAGACCTTATTTCTTCAAAGAAACCTCTTTCCCTCCTCCTGTATCTTCTCTTCACAAATCTCTACAATGTTAACATTAGTTTTCTTGACTATTTTCTTTTTTTTTTCTTCTCTGATGAGATATTTTCACAGGTCATTTCTTCTCACTTGATCAAGTCTGCTGTTGACAGTTTTTATAATGTGTTTTCATTTCAAGATTAGGAATTTTACTTATATTTGAAAATTTAACTTTTTATTGAACTTTTTGTTCATTTATTTTGTGATGTCTTTAAGTTGTCTATATTCTCTTGCAGCATAGGACATCCTTAAAAATACTCATTTTGAATTCTTTGTTAGGCAAGCCGTAGCTATCTAGTTCCTTAAGATCAGTTACTGGAATATTATTTTATTTCTTCAGTGATACCACTTTTTATTCATGTTTCCCTTCTTTGAAAGTCTTTTATTTGCTGCCTTTGTGACTGAAGAAGCAGTCACCTCTTCTGGCTTCTACCGACTTCAGGAGAGACATGGTCACTAAGGAATCCAGTGGGGGGGATTCTAGAAATTTTTTTCACACATTTTCTTCCATACCTCTTGTTCCCCATGGGAATAGTTCCTAACACTGTATACTCTCTCGACTTTACAAATCCAAGCCGGGTGCTGGGAGTCTCCCATTTGTTTTCCCAAGGGTGGTACCCTGAAGTGTTCGTTCAAGTAAAGCCAGCTGTGCACACTACATGTTTACACTGATATTGACGTCCACAGGTGTGTGCTCAGGGAACTAGCCTGTGGGCGGGGCTGTGGCATGAAGATCATGAATCAAACCCACAGGCAGGTTGGTAGCATACAGAGTTGATATCAGGGCCTTCCTGTGAAGCCCATAGATCCTCTTGCCTGCTCCAACCTGTGACAGCCATTCATCCATTCAGGTCATTACCCATAAAATTTGGGAAATAAGGAAGACATGGATTTGTTGCTCACCCTCTGTACTCTCACTTTCCTCCATGGGTGGGAACACTGGCTGGGGATGGATTTCCTGGCACTAGAAATGGAAGTGCTTTGACCTTTAGTGCTTCGGGTACCAGGGCTGAGGGCCATTTTCCTTCTGCAGTGTCCTACAACCTCTCTACTGGATTCATTGTCTTCCATATGGGAAGTCTCATCTGTGAGTAGCTGGCCCAGTGCACAGCCCTTATGTATAAAGATGATGATGATAGAAAGTTCATATTGCATCATCTTGCCATCACTTCTAACTTATAAATTCAAAGGATCAGGCTTGTTGCTTGGTTGAAGAGCTACGTGGGGGTCATTGCTGAAATGACCCAGACTCCTTATCTTTACTCTGGGAAACATTTTCAATGATATAACCATTACAAAACACCTCAAGGTACCCTTAGTGAACCACCAGAGATAATCTTCATTCATAAAGCTTTTATGAGTCTCACTGTGTCCCGGGTACTACGCTATCTGCTGATGATGCAGATAAGAAAAAGAGTTTTCTCTTCCCCTTGGGCATACAGGTCTAACAGTCATAACAAATGCAAGGTATGTAGTGAACATAGGAGAAAAGTCTGTAAAAGGTTGTTGAGTTTTAATGCAAAAGAGGAAATCACTATTCTCATTAGAAGACAGAGAAGGCAGGATACAAAGCTAAGAGTGTGGTTCTAGAGTTATATTTTTGGATCTGGAATTTTAGCCAGTGACAGAATATTTGCACATGAATTCCCCCATCTTGAAATGATAATCAGGCCAAAGCATAGTACAGACCATGCTACATGCACCACACAATTTCCTTTTCATCTTGAACACATTTCCTGGTTCCCTTGTGAGTAGGAGGTACTCGTATGGATGATACGATAGACCATAAAAATGTTGGCAAAGTGTTGTGATACCAGCCATAGGCTCCATCCTCGGACACCAGGTAGTCTACATGCTTTGTTTTCTCTATGCAAGAGACTGATGTCTTCGTCACTGTTCTATTGTTATGAAGAGACACCATGATCAAGGCAACTCTTATATAAAGAAAAAAAATTAATGGGGGCTTGCTTACAGCTTCAGAGGATTAGTCTATTGTCATCATGGCAGGAAGAGTGGTGGAAGATAGACAGAAAGGCAGGCAAGCAGGCATGGCACAAGAGAAGTAGCTGAGTGCCACATCCTCATCCAAAGGCAGCAGGTAGAGAGAGAGAGAGAGAGAGAGAGAGAGAGAGAGAGAGAGAGAGAGAAAGACAAAGACAGACAGAGACTGGGCCTGGTATGGGCTCTTGAATCCTCAAAAGTCCCCAGTGACACATCTCCTCTGCTGCGGGCCACAAGTATATGAAATAGAGATTCAGCTGTATATGATAAAGCTAAACCTAGAAGGGTCAAGGAATTCTTCTAGAGGAAAGTCAAATATCAAGGAATATTTGATGTTACTTGACTTTTAATATATCAGTCTTCTGCTATGAATTTCTTGTGCACTCATATACTTCTAGGCCTTAACAGATATCAGTACAAGCTTCTCAGACTTACTGCTGATCTGATCTGAACTAGGTAACACCCCTACAGAGCCTAGGACACTGGCAGAATGTAGATGCATAGCTCTGCAAATGAAGCTCAGACCATCCCTTTCCTTCAGGCCTAGTGGCATTCCAGAGCTATTGACTCAGAACAAAAGGGTTTTTTGCATATCCAGGTGTGAGTGAAGGCTGGGGCAGAATTCCTGGTCTGGGCAGAGTCTTGTGGCTGGGGAAAAGAGAACAAGACAGAGTTTCTGTAGATGGTAGGACAAGAGTGGCTCAGGCCGAGAAGTGAGGAGCAAGGAAAAATTTGTGTAGATTGTAGGTGGATTTGAATCAGGTCAAGAGAGGAGGAGAGGAAGGTAAGATGGAAGATGGAGGATTGGAGGTCAAGGATGAGATCAAGAGCATAAGAGCTTAGTTATTACTAGGACCATTAGAGGACAGGAAAAGAAAGGGCAGAGGAACAATTTATAAGAATAGAAATAAAGCTATGTAGATAGAATTTAATCTCAGAGGAATAAAGTAAATGGACAAAAGAGCCCAGTGAACTTAGATTCTTTTCCCTCAGATTACCCCACTCTGGCCATAGTGTCTTCCCCAGGACTCTGAGAGAAATCTTCTCAGGGCAGGCCCCTGGGAAAATTTTAATATCTGGTATTCCTCCAACAAGGCCACACCTCCTAATCTTTCCCAAAAAGTTCCACTAACTGGAAACCAAACATTCAAATATAGGAGCCTATGGGAACCATTCTCATTCAAACCACCACAACTTAGATGCTTCAGCCATGTTGTGAAGGGCTCTTAGAATCCTGCATTGACAAGCTGCCCAGGGAGTGTCCCCAAATGAGAATACAAAACAGTCTCACAGCAACTCTGAAACTCCTTTATGCAAACATCAGCCTATCCTGATTAATATACCTCAACCTCAAAGGCTGATGGGAGATTTAATGAGATCACAAAACCCTTTCAATGAACAACAGCCATTATTGTTATCATTGCCATGACACCAAAAAGTGAACACACACATAAGTAGAACTAAAGGGGATTTGCTGAGTAGATAGATGAGAACAAGACTCACAATAACAGGAGTAGTAGGAATTTTGAGCAGACTTGGGGAAGAACAGCAAAGAAAGGAAGCTAGCGGGTGTTGTGGTACATACTGGTGACCCTAGCCCCAGGGAGGCTGAGCTGGGAAGATCATGAATTGAAAGCCAATATGGTCTGCATAGCAAGACCCTGTCTAAACCAGAGTTTTAAGAAAAGAAAGAATGGGGACTGGGGATATAGCTCAGTTGGGCGAGTGCTTGCCTACATGGAAAAAGTTCTGGGTCTGATCCCCAGCACTAAAAAAACTGAGCTTGGTGGCTCACAGCTGGGACCTCAGCACTCAGGAGAGACAGACAGAAAGATCAGAAACTCAAGGGCATCCTCACCTACGTGGTTCATTCACAGCCAGTCTGGGCTCCATGAGATCCTGCATGAAAAACAAAAACTGAAAAGATAAAAGAAAAGGAAGGAAGGGAAGAGAAGGAAAGGGAAGGAAGTGACAGAGAGAGGGAAGGCTGGATGAAGGGACATGTAACAGACGGGGCGGGGGGGGGGGCAATAATGGCCACCCAGCAGCTGCCAGTGCTGCTCAGAGCAGGGTTCCTGGGCCCAGGGCTCCTGCTGACAGCCACACACTGCTCACTGCTGAGTCCACTCCAGACGCAGGTGGAGACACGTGAATCTCTCATTTGTTATAAGCTGATGAAAGCTCCTTCCTGGACACTTGTTTTTGCTACTTGGAATGTGTTTCTTCAGCACCTTCCGGTCACAGGAGTGGTCTTAGGAAAGGATGAGAGCAGGAATCTCCACAGAGGCCGACTAACAAAGAACAGCGCTCTCTTTGTGTCTGTCCTGGAGCTGTGAGGGAACAAAGGACAAATGTGCAGGGCTCCCTGTGGCCACTCCAAGCAGTAGACATGTCCCTGGTCCCAGAGTTGCTACCCATGGCCGTGCAATAATTTTTCCTGAGCTGTTCTAAGGGATGCTATAGCCTTGAGCACCTCACTACCATCACCAAAACAGCCCAGAGGCTGCCTGGCGTGGCGGACCTAGAGCTTAAACACTTCTTACTAGCTCTGCCAGACTTGCTAACCTTTGCCAAACCAGTTCCCTAAGGACTGAGTCTGTGGGATAGTTAAGCATAGGTCTTGCTTATGAGATAAAATGAAAATATCTCCCAACTGGAATGGACCCAATCAACACCATTTACAATACAATCTTGACAAGAAAAAAAAAAAAGCCTCACATGTCTGATATCCCAGTAGTTGGTATTTCTAGGCAAAAGAACCACTCATGCCCCTCCAAAAATGGGAAGTGACTAAAACAAGAAAAAGTTAACATAATAGTCAGAAAAATAAAATGCAGATACACTGCCTAAATGTTCACTGCCACCTACAGGCCATGAAGCGTTCTTTCCCAGCCAGTCTACCCACAGTTGGCATTTGGGAGCCAGGCTACCAGCTAGCCCCAAGCTTCCAGGAGCCTAGTGTACAGAAATTAAAGTTCCTTATCCCGCAGTGCTCTTCTTCCTGAAAAGGAAATCATATCTGCTTATGTGTATCTGTAATCAAAACCTACTTGGTCTACGGCTTCAGAAAGACCCCACCAATCAGCCCAGGCTGGCTGAGGATTAGGACTGAGCCAACAAAGAGACCTATTCATTCCTCAGTGCTTCCAGAGAAGCCTGTAGTCCAACTGTCTGATTACAGCCTGATTTTTAAAAGGACATTTCACAACTGCAGCTAAAGATACATTTTTATCCATTTAAACAAACACTGGGAGATAAGGAACCAGCATAAGAGGACATGTCAGCTGTGACTGGTGCTTCGCTCTCTTTAAGACAGACCATTTGTGTTATCTAGAGAGCTGACCAAATAATCTACTCAGATGGCCTCCCACACTACTGGACCACACACTCCCTGGACAAGATACTGTGGAGAACTGGGAAAGGCCACTGAAGTGGCCACTATGAAAATGCCCGGAAGCCCCTCCCCCTTCACTGGCATAAAGACTGGCGGAGGGGAGTTTTCTTCTTTTACTTCTTTGCTTTCTGTTTTTCCTCCCATTCCCCCCATTTTGTGATGCTTTTTGCCTGCTGCTGTTTGATTTCATCTCATGTGCTTAAATCAAAGAAAAGAGAAGGAAAGGGAAGTAACATTTATTAACACTCACTTCTGAGACAAGGGGTTTCCAAGTATTATTTACTCATTCCTTCCATTGATTTAATCTGGAAAGGAATCTTGGCATGCTCCCAGTGGAAGCATTTTTAATAAACTTTTTTTAAGCAGCAAAGGCAATTTATTAAGTACTCTATTTTAGGACATCAAAGTCCTCAATATGTCCAATATATTAAAATCTGCCCTCCCTGTGTGCTCTGTAGGGCATACAGTTTCTGTCTTTAATCCACACATACAAATCTCAGAGACACATCCTTTCTTTTCATCCTGTGACATGGACACCAGGTTTCACGGGCTGGCCTACCACCTCCCTCCCGCCTCCAAGGCCTTGACCGCCTAAGTGCCAAGTGCAGCCATAGCTGGAGAAAAGACATCCAGCACCCTTCCAAATGACATTCTGAATTCCAGCCTTCCCTAACTAATGGTTCCCCCTGTCACCTCTGTCACCTCCTCACCACCCTCCTTCTGCCTAGCTCAGTTCTTCCTGGCCTTAGGCTTGCATGGAGTAGTGTTATCAAGATCTACTCTGATCTCCCCTCAGCCCCATTGGTCCTTTTAATAGCCATAGAAGGAATCCAGTCATACTTCAGCAGGAAAAAAATTAAAAGACAGACAGGGTATAATCCAGAGTAGAGGGGAGCATCCTGGAGAGGTGATTGTGGCAATAGCCAAAGGGACCACCGCAGAGGAAAGTATTCTGACAGGGTAAGACTTGACAACGGCCAGAGAAAGCATTGTACAGGACACTGCCTCAAGAGGTAAGAATGGACGCTGGCCAAAGGGACCATTTTGCCAATTCATATGCTTCAGAAGGCTTTTTACTATCTCTCAAAGTCCCTGGAACAGACAGCTTTCCTGGGGAGTGTTTTCCTGTCTGGGTGGTAGACAGGCCCATTTGAATAAACTCTTATGTGAAGGGACATAAAAGGCTTTATCAACCAGAAAGCTTCCTGCTAGATAGTAATCCTATGCTCTTTGGGGGGGGGGGGCATTTCAATATGTTCTATCGCTACCTTAGGCCAAAGACAGGAGTCAGATCCTATTCTTTTGACCAGTAGGCAAGATTCCCAAAGCTTCAGTTCCTGGCTTTACAATATGCTGATTAGGCTTATAACACCACTCTTCTAGACAACTAATATCTGAATAGTTACCTGGCGACCATAGCTGAGGAGAGGAGCAATGAAGAGGTCTCTCATTGCTCAGTGTTTTTCAAAGGAAGGTATAATTCCTTCCGTTTAAACATCTGTAGAAGGAGACAGCCACTCCAATGGAAAGAGGTCAGAGTTATTTGGAAGATGCAGTGGCTGATCTTGGTTGTCGATTTGACACACCAGGGAAGAAGAAGCCTCAACTGAAGAACTGCCTCCATCAGACTGGCCTGGAGACATGCCTGTGGGACATCTTGATTGCTAATTGATGGTAGAAGGCATCAGCCCACTGCGGGTGGCACTATCCCCTAGACAGTTAGGCTTGGGCGGTACAAGAATGTGAGCCTGAGAGGGAGCCAGTAAGCAGTGTTCCTCTGTGACTTTTGCTTTAAGATCCTGTCTTGGTTTTCCTCAATGATGGACTATAATAACCTATACATGAAATAAATCCTTTCCTTCCCAAGTTGTTTTGGTCACGGTGTTTGGCACAGCAATAGAAAGCAAACCAGGACATGCAGAATAGATGTCCCTTATTGGACCCATTTTCATATCCATAGCCCCAGTTCCCAATCATTCTTCATACAGGTGCAGCCTATGACGTCCTACAGAGGGCATCTAATGTTGCCTGCAGACTTGCATGTAGGGAAGCAGCTGAGCAGCCCCAAGTCAAATTTCTCCCTGAGTCTGCAGTCCTTGTCTCCTAGGTCTACCACCCCATACCTGCTGGCTACTGAGAACCATAACTCCTGGCTCTTGAGCTCTTGGCTCTGCACAGAAGAGGGAGGGGCTACTATGCCCTCCATTTATGATGAGGCAGCTGGGGCCCAGAAAGCTTTTGGAACATCTCTAGGACACACAACTAGTAAACTGTGGAGCTAGGATGTGGACAACTGGGTAATGGAGAGTCCCTTTCTCCCCCGAATCCTATGGTTTGCCTACAATTCTCATGTGCCCATCGGGATGTGCTGTTGAAAGTCTGCATACCTATGGACCTCATAACCTTGTATTCCAACCCATAATGCTCTGAGGATGGTGACACTGAGTGTCTGTCCACATAGAATCTACTAACTACCAAAAGGTGTTCTAGATGTTTTACACACTTACCTATTATACAGACTAAGCTAGGACACAGATATTGATGAAAATGAGAAGGGCAGTCTTGGATCACTTGGATCAGGCTTTCTTGGGTCTTTGATATGGCAATACTTGTTTAGAACCTCTCTGGGGACCCACAACCAAATATTAGGCATAGCTCAGTGAATTCTGCCGAAGAGGGCAAGAAAGGATTGTAGGAGCCAGAGGGATCCATGACACATGAAAATGGCCCAGAGAACCAACTAACCTGGACTCATAGGGGCTCACAGAGACTGAACCGACAACCAAGGAGCCTGCATGGGATTGTCCTAGGACCTCTGCATATGTTACGGTTGTGTAGCTTGGTGTTCTTGTAGGACTTCTAACAGTGGGAGCAAGGGCTATCTCTGACTTTTGGCACTTTCTTTTTCCAGCCTTCCTATGAGGGGATGTGCCTAGTCTTCTTATAACTTGATATGCCTTGTTTGGTGGATATCCCTGGGAGGCCTGCTGTTTTCTGAAGGGAAAGGAGGAGGAGTGGATCTGGGGGAGAGGGGAAGTGAGGTGAGGCACTGGGAGGAGAGGAGGGAGGGGAAACTGCTGTCAGGATGTAATATATGAAAGATAAACAAACAAACAAACAAACAAATAAATAAATAAAAACCTCTCTGGGGAAGATAGGACATTTTAAACTTCCTAAATGTGCTTGATCAGGGACCCTTTGTGTAGAAAAAAACATAGGACCATTGTTTTGCCAGGCACTCTCTGGGAGAGAGCTCTGGTTGGTAAATCAATTTAACATATTTTTCCATGCTATGCAAGTAAACGATTTTGCCAGATTTTGCTCCCCTGTTGTAGAAAGAAGCAGGAGTTCTGGGAATAAGGCTGAAAGAAGGGAGGAGAAGGTGGGCTTACTCTTGGGGAAGGCTAGGCTTTCCCAAGCTCAGGCTCCTAATCTGCAGTATGGGTATGGTACTATGTCCTTCCTGGCAGAGCTGTGTCAGAGATGACGATGTTGGTTGTAAAAAGGGCCACGTGCACTCCAGCAGTGACTGTCATTCTTTATCCCATTGCTGCTTACAACGAAAATATCATTACATTGGGTAAATCTTGGAGTTGAGTAGAGCCCCATTTTCCCCTTTTAAAAATAGGAATAGAATTCTCCACAGATCATTCATCTACAAACTTTGGTCCAGTGCAGGCACATGGTAGCTTCAAACGATGTGACATCTAGTTGTTTTCTTCAGCCAGCCCTCTCTCACACAGGGACATCCCTTCTCCCCTCAACTCATTTACTTAGTCCTAGGGGAGGTGCACAGATTCCCAAGGCAGGTGGAACTCATAATTTTGTTCCCCTTTTGAGCTGAAATCTAGCTGGATTGTTCCTGCTGGTCCTGAACTCACGGTCTAGCTGCCTCCACCTCTTCTGTTGTGTATGCTCACTTCCTTTTCTTTCTTTTTATTTCCCATCCTTCCCCTCTCTTTTCATTCATTCATTCATTCATTCATTTGCTAAAGAAGAACCAGGGATTGGGAAAATATCACAGATAGGTAACAGTGAGCCCATTGTTTGCATGTGTAAACTCAAGCATGGCTAGCGTAGAGTTCCATTCTCTCTGGCAAAGTCACAGAAGCTGGAGTACTTGTTGCTTCCTAGGGCATCTGCGTCTGCGCAGTCCCACACAGCACTCCCGAAGCTCCTGCCAGAGCACCTATTCTTTCCCCATTGTAGAAGAACATAACTTCCAGACTTCACAGGGCCCGACGGACACTCCACACACTGTATTGTACAGTTTTGTCATATAAAGGATAGCCATTGATACCAATTACTGTTGCAGGACAGGAAATAGATTTGAAAAAAAAAAATTCATGAAGGCTTTACACACTGTCCTAGTTTGCTTTCTATCTCTAATGACCAAATAGCAATGTGGGAGGGAAGGGTTTATTTCACCTCACAGCTTACATAGAGCTCTTCAGGAATGGAAGTCAGGGCAGGAACTCAAGGCAGGAACGGAAGCAGAGACCATGGAGGAACACGGCTCACTGATTTGCTCCATATGGCTTGCTCAGCCTCCTTTCTTATACAACCCAGGACACCAGCCTACATGTATCACTGCACACACAGAGCTGGGCCCTCGCACATCAACCATTAATTAAGAAAATGCTTTGCAGGCTTGCCTGCAACTCAATCTTATGGAGGCATTTTTGTAGCTAGAGTTTTCCTGCCTGGCCCACAGTCAGGATAAATCTCTTTCACCTGCCAGTCCCACAGCCGCTCAGACTGAACCAAGTAAACACAGAGACTTCTATTGCTTACAAACTGTATGGCCGTGGCAGGCTTCTTGCTAACTGTTCTTATATCTTATATTAATCCATTTCTATAAATCTATACCTTGCCACATGGCTTGCGGCTTACCAGCATCTTTACATGCTGCTTGTTCTGGCGGTGGCTGGCAGTGACTCCCTCTGCCTTCCTGTTCTTTTAATTCTCTCTGTTAGTCCCGCCTATACTTCCTGCCTAGCCACTGGCCAATCAGTGTTTTATTAGCAACACATTTGCCGTACATCCCACAGCACATTTTCTCAACTGATGAAGAACATCCCACAGCACATTTTCTCAACTGAAGTTCCCTCTTCCCATACAACCTGGCCTGTGTCAAGTTGACGATGACGACGACTACTACTACTACTGATAATAATAATAATAATAAATCGACGACTACTACTACTACTGATAACAATAATAATAAATCAGCACACACATTACATGAGTACATAATAAGAGTCAGGAAAACAACAGTGAAATTAATATGTAGTCTTGTGATCGTGTGAAAAACGTAAGAGTCTTCAAGTCTCCAACTTACTAGATCCCGAGGACAACTGGAGTGCTCCTTTCCTTCAGCAGCAGAGTGGAGAGACTATGGATAGAAGCGGGGGGAGTCACCTTTTAAGGGTCATTTCCATTTGAAATTTGAAGATGGTTCCCCTAGGATGCCTAGATATTTTATGTGTACCTGGCGCCCTCTAGTGACAGTGTGCAGGGTCTTCAGCAGCATTAAAGTTGAAGCAACCTTTATTTCTACCAGTTCTTGTGGGCAGGGGCAGAGAGGCATGTGTTGGAACCCCTTTCTAATTCAATTGGCTGGATGTCAGCTGGGGTTTAGAGGTTAGGAGTCCCCATGCTTTTGAAGTTTCACTTTTCTTTAAAAAAAAAAAAAGGGGGGGGGGACTTTCTCGCCTGTGTCTCTGGGAGCCCCCTGACTTGGAGTTGAGGGTTTCCAGGCTGCCTTGGGCAACTCAGACATCCTCCCCAAATCACCCAGTCCTTTCAGCTCCTAGATACCATGGGTTAGAGAGCAGCTCTCCAACATCCCAAAATGCCAGACAGAGCGGAGTTTTTACCCTTTGTGAGCCCAGCTCCTCTCAGGTCAGCAGAGGACCAAAAAGTATCAATGCAGATGCACTCTCCACAGGGAACACTGTGCAAGCTCCTCCCCCCTCCCAGCACTCCTTCCTTGGCCTGAGCTTGCACCTGTGTTGATGATGACTGCCACTGTCCTCAGGAGAGGCCTTGCTCTCCTCCCTACTCCTCCTCCCCCTGCGGCACTACCACCAGGCTGTCAGTCTAGACACCATTGCTTCAATCTAGTTTAGCCACTTCCCACGGAGACAATTGTCTTCCTCTCCCAAACCCGATTCTCTCTCCCCTGCCATTCATCTGTTACGCTGCTCCTAGCATTTTCTCACAATGTAAAACAATCTGTTCCGACCACCTTAGCAAAGACATGATCCAGTTGGTTTCTTTCCGCTCTCCTCCCCTTCTTCAGCACACTGCCCGTCCTGTCCTACAGCGGTGCACAATTTGTCTCTGTGTAGAGATCCCTGGCCCTCTCGTATGACATACAATTGTGGTGGTACTGTGTTTCCCAAAATATTGTGCACACTAATAAACTTATCTGGGGTCAGAGACAGAATAGCTACAATATTAAACATGAGGATAGGCAATGGTAGCACACGCCTTTAATCCTAGCATTCCAGAGGCAGAAATCCATGTGTTCAAGGATACAGCCAAGCATGGTGACTCACGCCTTTAATCCCAGAAAGCGAGCCTTTAATCCCAGGGAGTGGTGGTAGAAAGCAGAAAGGCATATAAGGTGTGAGGACCAGAAACTAGAAGCATTTGGCTGGTTAAGCATTTGGCTGGTTAAGCATTTGGCTGGTTAAGCTTCCAGGCTTTGGAGCAGCACAGTTCAGCTGAGACCCATTTGGATGAGGACTCAAGGTTTCCAGTCTGAGGAAACAGGATCAGTTGAGGAACTGGCGAGGTGAGGTAGCTGTAGCTTGTTCTGCTTCTCTGATCATCCAGCATTCACCCCAATACCTAGCCCAGGTTTGATTTTATTAATAAGACTCTTTAAGATTCATGCTACATACAATGGCATCTCCAGGAAGCACCCCCAACCTCGTGGCTATTCCGTGAGCCTACAGAGCACTTAGTAAGTACCACTAACAGGAGCCCCATCAATGCCTGTCTCACTTCAGTCTGCTTCAGAGCAAACACCTGACTTAGGTCTTGCATACATCTCAGAGTTCCTGGCATGCAGTCCATATGCACGCACACCGAGTAATGTAGCAAATGCATACATACAGGTTGAGGTATATGTATCTAACCTTTAAGGTTTATTTCACCTACATCTGACCAGTCAAAACACATGTTGGAAAGAGCATATAATTCAGCACCCAACAGGACAGTTTGAATCTTTATTCCACCTCTTCCTAGTTGGGTGACTTTAGGCAAGAGAGTAACTCAGTCTTGGTTTTTGGCTTACAAAATGAGGTAGCATCTAGCACCCATGAAAGGTGAAACTAAGTAAGACATTGTATGTAAAATTCTTGAGTACGTGCACTATGGCATGAAAGAGCAGTCCTCAAACATGGCATAGTGCCACTGAATACAGTTCTAGCTGGCTATTTTTTTCCAATTTAACTTTTTATTGACTCTTTGTGGATTTCATATCATGCATCTCAATCCCACTCATCTCCTCATCCCTTCCCATTCACCCTCTACCCTTGCAACCTCCCCTGCCCCAGGATAAAACAAGACAAAATTTAAAAGAGAAAAAAGAAAACAAATCTTGTCACAGAAGCTGTAGTGTGACACAGTGAGTTACAGAGTATACCCTTTAGTCCATATTATTACTTCCAAGTGTTCACTGCCATGAGTCATGGGTCTGGTTCGAGGTCTCTGGGTTTTGCTATGTCATCAATACTGGGTCCACATTGGGGCTCCTCTTATCCTGTTGTTGTCCTATGTCGTAGAGAGTCTGCAGCTTTGGATCTGCCTCCTCATTGCTCCAATAGTTCATAGATGGGGAGGATGTTGGGGTGGGCCAACTCTTAACCCTGGTTCTGGGCCTGGGTAGTTGCAGGGCTGGTCAGCCCACCAGCTTTCCCTCACCCTCAACACCGGGGTGAGTTCTCCAGGACTGCCCTGGCTAGACTAGCTCACCCTATGTAGTGAGCAGCAAGGGGCAGAGCTGCTTCTCCTGCTCTGTGCCCTCTGGTCAGCTAGCTCACAACCACACCACCACTCTGCTGTGTTGCCTAGGTGAGGTGTAGGGACCACTCTGCCCAGTGCTACAGCTGGTGAGAGGTAGGGCCACCTAGCTAGCTAATTGTATACTTGTATCTGTCCACTTATCTGTCCACCCATCTGATACACAATATACATATGTACATGACAAAGAGGATTTAATCTTCCTGTAAAAATAAGGTTCAGAAAGTCCAGCTCTGAGCTCACACTGAACAGACCTGCTCTTTGCTCCACAGCCTCTATACGCTTGTACATTTTCATCTGAATTTGATATAAACTGATGTTTTCTTTTTTAACTAATGGAAGCTTATTCAGTTGTCAAATATTACTTCATAGAAACATGTCTATCACTAGGCAGTGGTGGTGCACACCTTTAATCCCAGCACTCGGGAGGCAGAGGCAGGTGGACCTCTGTGAGTTGGAGGCCAGCCTGGTCTACAGAGTGAGTTCTAGGACAGGCTCCGAAGCTACACAGAGAAACCCTGTCTCGAAAAACCAAAAAAAAAAAAAAAAAAAAAAATTAAAAAAGAAAGAAAAAGAAACATGTCTACTATTGCCTCAATTTCATAGTGAAAAGCATGGGGAACTGTGGTTTTATTTTTATTTTTTTAAAGATTTATTTACTTATTATGTATACAGAAGAGGGTGCCAGATCATTACAGATGGTTGTGAGCCACCATGTGGTTGCTGGGAATTGAACTCAGGACCTCTGAAAGAACAGTCGGTGCTCTTAACCTCTGAGCCATCTCTCCAGCCCCCGGAACTGTGGTTTTATTAATTGGGCATTTCATCATGTTTTTCCCTCCTATATGTGCACCAGAGCCAAGTCAGCTGGGGAAAAAAAAAGTGTATAAGCAAAGTGTCCCTTTCTCATCTTGTCTCCAAAGCTCCTGTGGTCAGCACACATCTCATCTACCCAAAGTGGAGTGTTGTGCATAAAGTAAAAAACTTCAACAACCACCAGTCCACCCACAAGATACACACACTGCCCTCTTCCATAGCATCAGATTCAGAGGCAATGCCTGACTGAGTAATTCTCTGTTTGAGGATGCAAAAGGATGTGGTGGGGTGGGGGGAGAAGATGACATTGGCTGTGAAGTTCCAGCTGACGGGACGATTGCTTGCGCCCTTTTAGAGCATTTAATATAGGTAAAAGAACGGGGGAATGACCTGGCTCGCCATCAGACCATTATGAAAATGTAAAAATGTGCTGTGAACTCTAACCCCGTGTTCTTTCCATGATCAGCCTTCTAATCAGTGCTTCAGCTGCAAAACTCAGGTTTTCATGCTATGCAAAATATTTAAGAATTAAAAATCCAATTAGGTGTGTTTATTAGGGGGAAAAGGCTTCAACATTTTTCTGTGTTGTAATTCTTCATATTAAAGAAACCATCGAAAACAGGGAAGTTTAGAAGAATTTCAGGCTTTTGCCCTTGGCTTTAGGTGTTGGGATGAATCGAGGAAGGCCAGTTCTACAAAGGGAAAATGAATTTACCTCTTTTGCTCTGGGAGAAAGCATAGATGAACAGCCTTTTCTTTTCTAAATGTCTGTAACAAGTTGTTCAAAAGATATTTTAAAGGGTAGCCAGTACTTCACTTCAAAACCAGGTAACAGTAAGAAAGCTCCTTCAGGGTTAGCGATGGAAGTTTATGTCTACTTCCCCTCTCAGCTCCGGGACTCCATCAGCTGAGCTCTTAGGAAAGAGGTTTGATGAAGACACCCCATTTAGGACTGAGTTTTCCAAGACCTCCTGCTGTGGAATAATCTGTACACTGTGAAAATGTGTTGCTCTCATTGATAATAAAAAGCTGATTGGCCGGCAGCCAGGCAGGAAGTATAGGCGGGTCAGCCAAACTGAGAATGTTGGGGGGAAAAAGGGTGGAGTCAGTGGAGTTGCCAGCAGACACAGAGGGAGCAAGCCATGCTGGAAGACAAGTAAAGCCACAAGCCACATGGCAAGCATAGGTAAGAAATAAGGGTTAATTTAAATGTACAAGTTAGCTATTAACAAGCCTGAGCTAATGGCCAAGCATTTATAATTAATATAAGCCTCACTGTGTTTATTTGGGAGCTGTTTGTGGTGGTATTGTGTTCCCCAAAATATTGTGTACGCTAATAAACTTATCTGGGGTCAGAGAACAGGACAGCCACAATATTAAAGGTTAGGCAGTGGTAGCACACGCCTTTAATCCTGGCATTCCAGAGGCAGAAATCCATGTGTTCAAGGATACAGCCAAGCATGGTGACCCACGCCTTTAATCCCAGAAAGCAAGCCTTTAATCCCAGGGAGTGGTGGTAGAAAGCAGAAAGGTATATAAGGCGTGAGGACCAGAAACTAGAGGCATTTGCCCTGGAGAGGCATTTGCCCTGGAGAGGCATTTGCCCTGGAGAGGCATTTTGGCCTGGTTAAGCTTTCAGGCATCGAGTAGCAGTTCAGGTGAGACCCATTCTGGATGAGGACTCAGAGGCCTCCAGTCTGAGGAAACAAGACCAGCCGAGAAGTTGGCCAGGTGAGGTTAGCTGTGGTTTGTTCTGTCTCTCTGACCTTCCAGTGTTCACCCCAATATCTGGCTCATTTGTTTTTATTAATAAGAACTTTAAAGATTCCTGCTACAGCTGTTGGCGCGACAGAAACTTTCGCCAACAACCTCCCACTCTCTGCACATTGTCCAGCTGTGGATCTCTGTATTTGTTCCCATCTACTGCAAGAAATGTCTCTGATGATGGCTGAGCAAGACACTGATCTATGAATATTATAGTGTCATTAGGAGTCATTTTACTGCTACATTCCATTAGTATTTTGTTTTCTCCTAGGTCCATGGTCTATCTATCTAGTCTCTGGTTCTTGGGCATCCAAGCCATGTTGGGCATGGGTTCCATCTCATGGAGTGGGCCATAAATCCACTCAGATAGTGGTTGGTTACTCACACAACTTTTACACCAGCATATCATACAGGCAAGTCACCATTGTATATCAAAGGGTTTGTAGCTTTGCTTGCTAGGTAGATGCTTGCTGTTTTCCTTTGGTAGTGTGTAGCATACCTTCCAATACCATGGATGGATACTATTCAGTAGGGGTGGAGGCTCTAGGCAGGCACTAAACCAACTCCTCTGTGTTCAATGAGTTATATAGGTGTTGTTGTCCGGAATAGAGCCTTATCCTCAAATTTGGATATTCTGCGGTCTGAGAAACCACAAATTAATTTACATTGGAGCATCACTTTTGAGTTCAAAACTGGATGCTCTTCCAGTGACATCAAGAAGTATTTTGAAGTAAATTTCCTGTGGGGCACTGCCTGTCTTCTTCTAGCAGTTCACTGTTTTAGGTTTCACAGAAACACTGAAGTCCTAAAGTGAGCTCACTTGAAACCTCATTTACAGTTTCCCTCATCTACAGTTCTAGCTTCCTTGATGCTTCATCTCACTAGTCTCACTTCTGATCTCAATTTCCTTTTCTCACCACTTACTTCTGAAATTAAGTATTAACTTAATATGGCTTGTTCTTGTCTTCTTGTCTATTAAAGACAATAGTGTTGACCCTTGGCAACAACCAAAACAGCCCAATCAATATGTCTATTATCTTCTGGCAAGATTCCCCACTGGTCTCCGATCCAGCTTTCCTATCCCCACCTGGTCTACACAAAACAAAAATGTGCTGCTGGAGATCCCAGCTCACAGTAGCAAGCCCACTAAAGACAAAGGTCTTCCACAAAAAGGTGAGAGGTTTTTCCAAACTAACTGGAACTGTTACCATAACAAGACTTGAAAACAGTCCATATAAAACCTGAAGACACTGACAGCAACTTTACTCCTAGCTGCCAAAACTGAGACAACTGAGATACCCTTTGGTAGATAAATGGAAAAGCATTCTTTGGTACATCCAGAGAGTATTATTTTTCAGAGCTAAAAAGAAATGAGAAAACAAACCATGAAAATGCAAGCAGGTAACATTAAATGAGTATTACTCACAGCAGCAGCCAATCCAGAACGTTACAGACTTCAACTATGATAGCACAACAAAAGAAATGCTCGGGAGAGAGTAAGAGTCACACTTGCCAGTGGGTGGAGAGCTGGGGATGAAGAGGCAAAGCACTGGATTTTCAGAGCAGTAGCAATACTGTACTAATATTGTCATACACATTTACCTAGCCCAGTAAGTCTAAATGTAAATCATGGGTGGTGACACTATGTCAGTGGCCTTCAAAAACTGCTGTGGATTACTATGGTAGTAGATGTTGACTATGGGTAAGGATGAACACTTGTGGAGTGAAATTTAAAACCTCGTACCTTTCTCCCCAATTAATATTGTTGATCCAAAAACTACTCCAAAATAAAAAAATAAAAATAAAAAGGACAGGTAGAGAGGGAAAAAAGAAGTCATGCCTAGGCATCAGAGCTCTCTTCGTGAGCCCTTGACTTCCCACCATTACCTGTATCTCCAATGGGGCTTCGCTCTATACTGAGTTCGCAGGCCTTCATGTTGGAAGCTGGTGCACCTGAATGTTAAAATTCTCTAGAAAGAAGGTGCTTAAAGTCTGATAATTTGTGGAAGTTGGTAACCAATTTCGAGCCAAAAAGGAGTAAGTGACCATCTGATATATTAATACAAAGTAGCATTTAAGTCACTGCACTTTTGAGAAATAAGTCAAAGTATTTATTTATGACATATTTACATACTTACAAAATTGATTTCATCCAATACATCACTCTACATAATATCACAAAATGAATATAATATCCTAGGAAAAATCTACACTTCGTAATAATTTATGTTTAACTCAACAACTTTTACAACAGATTATCAATTTGGCTTCACAAATCACACAGTCCTTGTTTTTTTTTTTTTTTCTTCTTTTTGCCAAATAACAAGAGTAAACTAAAGGGCAGGCTGAAGTAATTTAGTTGACCCTGAGTAACTGCTAATTTGCATAATTCAGAATAGATGTACATTGTGTGCTTTCATTTTTCTTATATACCTACACTTAAGACGGCAGTATCTTATCTAGGAAGACTGAGGGAGGAAGAATGAAAAATGATGGCAAGGGAATCAGTAGAGAGAACTCCCAGCTTCTAAAACTTTTCCAAGTTCAGAAGCCCATGGGAGAACTTCAGTCCAGCGTTGTCTCAAAAACTGAGTAGGGACCTGGGGCTGGGGCTGGGGCTCTTCAGTAGAGCACTTGCCTAGAGTAAATGGGGTTCTCAGCTCCACACTCAGCATTGTTACAAATAAACCAAGCCAGAGCTAAACAAGAAAAACAACAAAAACTGAACAGGAGGACCCTGGAACTAAATAGTTGAGCAATCTCATGAGGCTGATGTTAAATTACTTTTCCTGCTTTATTTTCCTACTGATAAAAATAAAAACTCAATAATCGGTAGGAAAAAAACTCACAAAATCCACCACCATAACAATGGTGATTTTTTTCCTAAAAGGTTTAAAAAATGCAACAGCCGTCCACCAACTCCCTAAAAATGTCAGTGTGGAAGTTACACAGAAGCAGGCAGGAAGAGAAAGGGTGCAGGGACAGAAGGGCTGGGAAGGGAACCGAGGCTTTGCACTGGCCAGGCCCCATGCAGACTGAGCAGGGGAATCCCAGGATGACCACGGTTAGGGAAGATGAGCCGGTGGAGCCAGCCTGGCTCTGATATCCTCCACAGAGAATTCTGGGCCAGACCAAACTGTCTACAGAGAGATCAGACTGGATCACACAGTTTTCTCTTCCATCCGCCCCGTCTCTCCTCCTCTGCCCCTCCTCCCAGAAGGCAGACTAGGGAACAATTATCCAGTTAATTACCCAGTTATTAAGCCAGGGCGTAAGTCTGCCACTGTTATTTAGAACTCAAGAAAAACAATACCCAATGAGATGTCAGTGACACCCTGTGATTCTACTGGAGCGACCCTCTGAAAAGGTAACTCTAAGACAATGCAGACTCAATAAAACAGTGAAGGGAAAAGTAGGGTACCTTCGGGATCTGTAAAATTTACTTGCCTTTGAAGTATAATAAAACACTATCATCCAGGCAACGCCCCATCAAATACTGTTAGACAAGGACAGTCCCCCTCTACCGTGTGTGTGTGTATGTGTGTGTGTGTGTGTGTGTGTGTGTGTGTGTTCTGGGGACTGACCCGAGGGCCTGAGATTAGCTAGTGTTCCATCACAGAGCTACATCCCCAGACCTAAAGGACAGCTTTTAAAAACAGCACAGCAGTGAGTGGTAGAGAAAGGCCCTTGCTTCTTTTTTTGTTTTGTTTTTTGTTTTTCGAGACAGTTTCTCAGTGTAGATCCAAAACTGTCCTGGATCTCGCTCTGTAGACCAGGCTGGCCTTGAACTCACAGAGATCTTTCTGGCTCTGCCTCCTGGGTGCTGGGATTAAAGGCATGTGCCATCACCGCACAGCAGGCCCTTGCTTCTTATGCATGAAGAAGCAATGAGAAGTAGTACTGTGCCAGGTACATCACCACAGGTACAACAGTACTTCCTTCCTGTCTAACTAAGCAACACACACAGTGCTTGGAGATTAACAGAGATGCACCTCAAAAGTAGTAATTCTCCTTCTTCTGTAAAAGTAGCAGAAACACTATAACTACTAAAAAGCATTAGGGCACAGCACACTTTACAAATAGAGTTCAATTGTGTAAGAAAAACTTTACTTAATTTTGACTTATGTAAACCCCAAATGGTAAAATATATTGTTTCAGGGAGGAAAAAACATTCACTAAATGCAATGGATATAAAATCATTCCTTTGGAAACATCCATAAGAAATAAAGGCAGAAGGGCACAGTTAGAAAAGTTAAACTGTACTTAAGGCAAACCAGGAAACAACCTTAAACCTACACAAGGCCCAGCCAGTCCACATCCCAGCATGGGTGAGCTCATGACTCCCCCCCACCCCCGAAAACTGGGGAGCTATTGGCAGTGGATGGATTCTGAGGAACAGTCAGTTTTCAAGGGTGTAGTCCCTTATAGGTCAACTGGTTGCTAGCCTCACACTTATTTGGGCAGTACAAACTGAACTTGGTGGGACATTAAAAAAAAAAAAAAAAAAAAAAGAGGACAAGAATTGAGAGCATGTAGTGGGAAAGAAAGAGTTAGGGGAGGGGTGGAGGGGAGTGTTATTAGAACACACTGAATGAACTTCTCAAACAATAATAATAATAAAGTAATCTTAATTAAAGAAAACACAGACCATCCCCAAAGAAGAGGATGCCCTCTTACAGTGTGGAGGATGTGAATGAATGAATGAACCACTGTTGTGAGAGCTGATTTGTGGAAGTGCTAACACCATTGTGCAAAAACAACACAAGGAGGATGCAGAGATGGTTCAGAGGTTAAGAACATTGACTGCTCTTCTAGAAGAGCCAGGTTCGATTCCCAGCACCCACATGGTTGCTCATAACCACCTGTGACTCCAGTTTCAGGGGTCTGATGCCCTCTTCTGGCTTCCTTGGGTACTGTACACACATTGTGCATAGACATACACACAAACAAAACACCAATATACAAAATCACAAAAACAAAGTAAAAAAATAGCACGGATACATTTCTGATCTAAAATATACTTGGATGATCTGCCATTTAGTTTTCACATAGCAATGAAGAAGAATGAAACGTTATTTTCTGATGTTCATAGTGTCAATCTGTAAAATGCCAAAATTTAAAACAAAAAAGAAACAAGTATATAACTTCTAAACTATGCATGTACATGACAAAACATATCCATTCTGTTAATTTGGCCCATATTCTATAAAACACATGGAACTGTGCACACACACACCCCGCCCCCAGCATCATGTAAGATCCATTGTTGAGCATGTGCACACACAGAGGACAACAGGAAGCTAGCCTTAACACAGGCAGACCTCATTACATAATCTTAAGAATGATGAGCCAAGAACAATCATCCAATATGTGAGCATGGATTTCCACTTTATAGATTTGGTATACGAATTGTGCTGTAAAGATGTGTGTATATTTTTTGAGAACTAGGATGTATGAACCATGACAGTAAAGAGAGGATCTACTTCTTTTGTTTTACTGGAATGACACTGTGCCTTTATTTAAAAACATTTTTTCTTTTGAAAGGACTGCAGCCTACAGGAAAGTTGTAAAAAGTGTTGGATTCACGGAAGCTATCCCGTCTCCTCTAACACAGAGCCCAAGGTGACGGCGGGTCTCCATTTCCCAGCAGCTGGTCTCACATGGGCCTGGGTGGCAGGCGCTGCTTGTACATGCCTGCCACAGCCTTGGCCGCGCTGTAGATCATCTGTCGGCGAGACATACCCGTGAAAGCAAGGTGCCAATCAGTCCGGCTGACGTTTAGCAAGCTCTTTTCCAGGACTTCACCCACTGTCACCAAAAGGCCTGACCACCTCAGATTGTAGTCCTGGGGAGTCAGGCTTTGTGCCTATGGAAAAAGGAAAGTGAGTTACTTGTCACACATTGAAACAGCACTGGAACTCACTATGTTAGAAATGATACCTCAACATCTTGACTCAGCTCATTTTAATATAGACTATGACAAATCCTCAAAACTCAGCTCGGCTGCCATCAACTGTATAAAGTTACAAGGGTCAAAGGAACCAAACCACACAGCACACACCTACTGTGTTAACAGCCCACCACACGCACTGCTCAAATACAATCTGGTCTCCTTGCAATTTACATTTTCACTGGTGCTGGGGCTGAAACACAGGGCTGAGTGCACGTTCAAGTCTTGAAAGAACTCCACCTGCTTACGACTCACTCTGAGGCCAAAATTCTAGTTCTACATCCAGGGTCACTTCATGTTAATAAGAGGTTTGTACTAAGATGATATTCTTATAGTCACAAAACTCTAAGCAGAGAGAGACTGTATACTGAGTCTTTAGCCCATTTAAGAAAGGATTTATTAGTTTGTAGGAAGTGTCTGCAAACATGGCTGATGTGAGTCGGTAGCTCTCAAACAGCACCCAGGCCAGGCCAGCACCCAGCAGTGCCGCCAATCACCACCCTAAACCAGCCTGTACTTGCTTCTCTGAAAACCACTTGCTCACACACAGGAGTGAAAGACAAATAGATCCAAGGATTCAACAGCCAGGGTTTTTTTTAGAGTGCTAGCACAATCCAGAGGATATCTGCATGCAGAATGGATTTGCACTGTGCACAGATTCCCCAACTAGCTGCTTCACAATCACCCAAGGGGCTTTCTTAAAAAAAAAAAAAAAAAAAAAAAAAGCTGGGCAGTGGTGGCGCACGCCTTTAATCCCAGCACTCGGGAGGCAGAGACAGGCGGATCCCTGTGAGTTTGAGACCAGCCTGGTCTACAAAGCGAGTTCCAGGAAAGGCGCAAAGCTACACAGAGAAACCCTGTCTCGAAAAACAAAACAAAAAAAACAACAAACAAAAAAAAAATTTCCTAGGACAACTAAATTGGAAACACTACAGCTTATTCCAAGACAAACAGTCAAGAGTTACATCAAATAGCTTCCCAGCAATCCTGACAGAGACAGTGCAGCACTCTGCATGACCAGCACTGAAGTGGGCCTCAAAGAGAGACATCCGTCTTCAAAGACCCGGGAGCCTGCTCCTCACACCCCACACAAGTCCCTGGGGGTCTGCTCCTCACACCCCACACAAGTCTCCGGGAGCCTGCTCCTCACACCCCACACAAGTCCCCGGAAGCCTGCTCCTCACACCCCACACAAGTCCCCGGGAGCCTGCTCCTCACACCCTACACAAGTCCCCGGGAGCCTGCTCCTCACACCCCACACAAGTCCCTGGGGGTCTTGCTGTAAGACAGGTCCTGACTCAGTAGCTCAGCACAGGGGGTTGAGAAACTTTTTATTTGTTTGTTTGTTTGTTAAATCAAATGTGTAGGTGATACCTGTGACGCTGGGTCAAAGATCATACTCCTGAGTGACCTGATACTGTTAAGCAAAACTTGGAGCAGTCGGGTTTTAGTGGGGATGGGAAAGAAGCATAAGTTATATGAAAGTCTTTGAACAGATTTTTGCTAGGACACATACTGACAAGGACAGTTTACTGAAGAAATGATTTCTAAAGCCTTAAAATAAACTGTGACAAGGCACAGACGTAAGACATTTCAGGACAGATCAGGAAGCATGGCAGAGAACTCTTCAAAATGGTGATAGGGATGCTGAGTTTCTGGTGGGGGTGAGGGTAGACTCAGTTATCTTTAAGGAGCTGGCCACTAGGAGTTTGACCATGCTCCAGTGAGCATATGAGCAACACAAGTTGGACCTGGTATAGTTTTTCTTTTTGGAAGGGGGGTGGGGGGCACAGGGTGGGAGGGTGGACCTGAGAGGATGGGAAATGAGTGTGATCGGAGTGCATTTGTGTGAAATTCCCAAATAATCAATAACAATGTTATGTCGAAAAAAACCAGAGAAATGTGAACAGCTAGAAACAAAAGATATTTCAATGCATATAACTGTTTATCTTGGGAATTTTGAAACCACACAACAAAAACTAAACAGAACA
The DNA here is from genome assembly GCA_902168425.1 of Peromyscus attwateri. NCBI lineage: Eukaryota > Metazoa > Chordata > Mammalia > Rodentia > Cricetidae > Peromyscus > Peromyscus attwateri. The sequence continues at coordinate 27,660 of CABHPP010116208.1, forward strand.
AAAGGCAAGCTCCGTGGCTGGCTGTGCACCTCCCCAGGCCTCCCTGTGTTCTAAAGCCTACAAATCCCTGTTAGTAGGGGGCCACACTAACCACGCGCTCTCTGACACCTGCAGTATGTTAGCACTTTAGATGCATGCGGACATGTGGGCCTACTTCACTGTTAGAGCAGCATGTCCATCTAATTAGTCCTCAAACTAAATTACAATGAAAAAGGGTCAAACATCCAGCACAGGGCCAAGAAAGCTCTTTTGAAACAGGCTGAACAGTAAAGAGTGTAGGTTCTGAAGCCAGTCTTCACCACAACTCCTCCATCTTGTCCTTTTGGTACGAAAGCAACTATACATCAACAGTCTATAAGTAGATCGGCAGGTCCATGCAAGATAGACACAAAAACAGGCAACAGGCCAGAGCCTGCCCTGGGGTGCCTGTGTGCTGACCCCACATCTACCTCAGCGTCTACAATGTGGTGACAGGAGCCATCTTAAACTCCAACAGTCCTCCTGCTGCTTCATCAGTAGACTGGAGGTGGGCTTTGACTTTCCAGCACACACAGAGACTTCTAATCCTGATGAGCTAGGGCTGCTCAACTGCAAGCTTGTTACTTCTGCAAGTCCCTTAACTCTGCTGAAACCCTTCTTCTTTAGCATTCATGTAACTACACAGCTGCTTTGTGAGCCCATCTTCAGCTTTTCCTTCAGGACACAGTGCTCTGGGGTGTTCTGGGCTTGGTGGGGTTACCAGTGATTCCGATACCTGCTCTGAGCAGTGTGGGTGAGGCCTCACGGAAGGGGATGCACAGAGTTCTAGTGTCTCACTGCCACTGTGAGCAGCGAGAACCAGTTGCAGTGTGTTGCAGATCTAGCTCAAGACATTAGTCAGTGACGTATTGCTGGGTGGCGCTCTTTCCCTGTAGGGCTAATGGAAGTGATTAGGCTCAGTCACATGAAACAGGGCAGAGACTCCTCGACTATTAAAGACAGCAATTCTACATGGCTCAGTCTAATATTTCTGAATCAACAGTGGTAAAACTTCTATCTTCCCAGAACCTGTCACATTATGTGACAGGTTTTATTTTTAAGTTTTGTTAGCATAACAACATGCACAGCATCCGCTTAAAGCCTCCACACATGACAGCAATAGGAGAGTTTGCTTGACCTTCTGAAGAGAACTTAGGTATAAACATGCTTCAGAAAAACATCAAAACTCCAAGCATCTTTCCACGCTGCAAATATAAGGAAGGACCACTAGCCCCTTTAGCAACTTGATGGCCATACATTAAACTGAAATGTAACTATACACACATTTTCTCAGAGAATACCAACTTTCTTCCCATATTGTCAAATGTCCATACACTCCAAATAATTGTAAAAGGGGAGGAGGGAAACAACTATCAGTTCATGGTACAGAGACTCCAATGATAGGCGCATCCATTCTGTTCATTAGAGAATTAAGAGAAGGTTTACATAAAATATATACATACATATGAATCAGTTTGGAAACTGTCCATGGACACATCATTAGGTCCATTTTTCAGCCAGCATATCTAAAGACAAATTCCTATCGGCTACACTTTTTAAACTTTATTTTATGGGTATGGGTATTTTGCCAGCCTGTATGTTGGTGCACCACATGCACACCTGGTGTCTGCAGAGCATCAGATCCCCTGGAACTGGAGTTACAGACAGTTGGGAGCTGCCGTGTGGGAACTGAACCCGGGTCCTTAGGAAGAGCAGCTAGTGCTCTTAACCTCTGAGCCACCTCTCCAGCACTCATCTAAATTTTGTTTGTTTGTTATTTTGGGTTTTTGAGACAAGGTGTAACTGTGTAGCCCTGACTAGCCTGGAACTTGCTTTGGAGACCAGGCTGGCCTTAAGCTCAGAGATCCACCTGCCTTTGCCTCCCAAGTGCTGGGGTTAAAGTGTACACCACTACGCCGGCTTTTATTTAACTTTTTAAATACTGACTTGTTACTAAAATGGACAACTAAAAAAGATGATTAGCTCCAAGAGAAGGGAAAGAGATAAAATAGTAGGAATAAAGATGAGATAAACAGGGCTGGGGACATGGCTCAACTGGTCAGTGACCACTGTGTAAGACAAGGACCCAGCAGTCACTTATGGAAAGCCAAACATGAAAGCACACGGCTGAAATCCCAGGGCACGGGAAGTGGAGACAGGAGGATCCCCGGGACTACTAGCCAGCCAGCCTCACCTAACTGGTGAGTTTCAGGTCTTTGAAAGACTTGTCTCAAAAAACCACAAAGCAGGGTGGACAGCTCCTGAGGAGCGGCACCTGAGCTGTCTGTCCTCTGGTTTCCACACATGCGACACTTCTGCACCTGCACCAACATCCAGACGACCACGTGTGGATAAAGGAAATGAAAACACAAAGTACATGTGAAACAGGGTTAAAGGCCAATGTTCTTCTGATTTCAGGGCCACGAACGTAAAAAAGGAAATTGGTATTTTCCCTGGTACAACCAGGAAACTGACAAGCACAGCAAAAGGGAAAGACAGAACCAATAATCCTCCCAATAAATACGGAGCATCACGACACGGCAAAGAAACCAACCTGCTGCACAAACTCCAAAGGCACTGGGGTGGCTTGAGTAAAGGCTTCCAGGCGGATGCCGTGCACGGGGTCTTCAACCACCAAGCAGCCAATGTCAAACCATCTAGAACACAAACAGGAGCACACTGTTTACACGCTAGATAAAATGAGAGTGGTCCGGAGCAGCACACTGTTTACACGCTAGATAAAATGAAAGTGATGGGCACACACACTGTTTACACGCTAGATAAAATGAGAGTGAAGAGACAAAAGGACAAGTCGTACTTACTGTTCAGATTAAATACCACAGCTCTCAGAAAGGAAATGTTTTTCTAATTAGTTTGCACTCCAACAATCCATAAATGCAAAAATAAAATTACTCGATTGTCTTAATTCCAAGAGGAGATAGGAAGAGAGTACAAAATAGAAAATTGAAATCACTGACCATGGGAAATTTCCTTCTTGCTAAGATGGGGGATAATATAAATGGGGTACTCAGATACACAGCTGATAAAAAAAATTACATTTATTTGAACATGCAAAGAGCTCCTTGTGGATAATATTTTGCTAAAATACAGGGAAATTTGTAATACCAACTCTCACCAGCATGTAGCCATCTAACAATGTTACTAGTAAATCAAGAAATAAGCTCATTCAGAGGAAATAACCCTGTGCTTGATCCTTATGAACATGAACCCTTCGAATTACATGTTCCAAGTTAGGGTCAGCCTTTGAAAACACACTCATGAAATCAAGGTACTTTTTCCATGGAAAGATACTTACTGTAGATTATAAAAAAAAAGACATCATAAACATATTTAAGGTAACTCAGACAGCATCAGAATTCTAGCTACCAGAAATATCAAACAACCCTGAAATGAATTTAAGTACAAAGCACATACAGACAAGGATATGTTCAATGTCTCCATCTTTTAAAAAATAAGTACCTTTAACAAGCACAAAGAACTACACAATGAATAAAGAGATAACACTCACATTTTTAAAAACCACTAAACAAGACACAGAGCAGCATAAGCAACTCTGCAGAATATTAAAATGGTACTTTGTAATGTCTCAACATTCATATCTTAGAAATGTTTTAACTCAAGAATACTGAATAATATTTATTCTACTTAACTACTTATCAAAATTCCGTATTTTGTTTTAACAATGTTCTCATTCAAGAAAAGTGTAGCTAAGCTCAGCTAAACCTTGTTTTGCCTCATTTCACCTGCCGTGGGCACAGTGTCCAACAGGATACAGCACTGACTCAACCTGAGGCATGCATCTTGGCATCCTGAGAAGATGCCCTAAAGGCATGGCAGTCTCTCTCTCTATCACCAACACACATGAGAACTCCAGTCCACCTCTGTTCTACAGAGCACCACCTCCACCAGACCCTGCAGCCTGGGATCTGCTTTCCCATTCCCTTCGCTGTGAACATGCAGTCACTGCCATGTGCCCAATGCCCTTCCCTTTCAGTCCCTGGCAAGGGAACTTTCAGATTTCCCTCTCCTTCATAAAGTCCTTCAACAGGATCACAACCGGGTCTGGGGGTGGGGAGAATCTCAGCTGATCACTTTTGATCACTAGGGATCTCCACCTTCCTTTTCGGTGTATAAGGCAAGGTGAGAAGAACATGACTGACTGTGATTCCAAGGCAGTTACATTTCCCAGAGCAAAAAAGGTTCACACTAGATTCAGAAGCCACGAAGAGACTACCTACCGTCACCACTCAAGTCACAAAAAGTTGATGCTTAACACATTATAAGAACATTTTTGTGTACTTAACACTAATCCAAAACTAACAGCAAAATCTAGATCTGTTCTTCACAGAATACTTCCCCTGGTGTTATTCCGTATGTGGAAGACAACAGACTACTTTTTCCAACTTAGCATCAACAGATGACAACATCTTAAGAGCACTAACCACGTCTATCTGGTTCTACTCCTTTTACTCAGCAAGCACATTCAGAGGTGATTTCCCTTTTAGGTGATGGCTTTCCCTGGCAGATGTTTTCCATCTCAGTAGAGGCCAGATTTTGCAAATTATGGTTACAAAATGCTAGGCAACAGGTAAACAAAAAATTAAGACAAATATGAAACCACCATGCAATTATAAATGAAAATAGAATTCACCAAAGCATAGTTGTTTATTATAAAGTAATAATAATAACTTAGCATTTCCAAAAAGGTTTTTCCTTTAAAAAAATCTATTAAAAACATAGAGACATAGAACCCCAAAAACAATGCTGAACTGTGACTTCCAGAGACCCCTTAAAGCTAACCACACAGTGCTGTGTAACTCTAGCCTACTAAGCACATGCAGTCTTCTTGCCTACATCTCCGACTCTGAGTCCCCACAGGAAGCAGTGTGCTTACTCCCGGAGTTCAATCCCACCTACCCAAGCTGACGTGCAGTGTACCTCACATTCGGTCCTAGTGTATCAAGTGGTTGTCGGCACAGTTTCAGAAGCAGGCATCACTCTGCACTGCTCCATTACAAACCAAAAGTGAGAAGTGTCAGCTGAGCACGGGAAGTCCCACCATCAGAGCAGACACTCCACTCTGGCTTTAGAACAGGAGACCTCTTTTCTAGGCATGCACGTGAACTCCAGACACAGCTGTGCTGACTCCCAGGGCCCCCCTCCCCCCTGGCACCTCTTACTTGTCGGGCAGCAGCTCAGCAATGAAGTTCTCCACCGACACGGCAGTCTGCTTTTCGTGGATGGCGCCAGTTCTCCGCAGGCTGTCTATGCGTTCCTGGGCACCCTGAGCAAATGCAGAACAAGTTGGAAACCAGTTTCTCAAAACAGTATTAATATTAAATATACCGATTCTTAGTTATATAACACATGCACATATTTAACATATACACTCACTGTAAACGTTCAAATAATACCAAGATACAGAGCAGTGGTTCTCAACATAGGGATCACGACCCCTTTGTGGGTCTAAGGACCTTTTTACAGGGATCACCTGAAACCACTGGAAAACACAGTTCTTATATTATGATTCTTAACAGTAGCAAAATTACAGTTATGAGGTAGCAATAAAAACAATTTTACAGGTGGGGGTCACCACATATGAGGAACTGTATTAAAGGGTCACAGCATTAGGAAGGTTGAGAACCACTGTTCTACAGTAACAATATCCAATGGGATTCCCTTGGTATTAAGTTTAGGGTACATTTTCCAAATTATTCCTTCATGCAGTATTGTGTTGGTTGCAAGTTATTCAATAGATATTTTAAAATTATAATTTCTAACTGACTACTCATATAAGACAGCCTTATTTTTAAATGCTCATTTAGCAAGAGGTCATCTTCCAGAATAAAAATCTTTCAGCCCTGGTATCTGTTTGGTTGACTGGCTCTTGACTTTGGGCTTGTGACCACACCTACACTCAACAAGTGTCTTTCCAGTTTTTCTAATTCCCTTTTAAATACATATGTAGCAACACTGAACACTACTACAATTAAAAAGTCACATGTGTATGTGGTACATGGAAACAGATTCAGCAGAATATTTGTCATTCATAAATCCAAACAGGTTTGAGAAACTTGCACATAACTCATAGCTAAGGGTCTATATTGGGGAGTAGGGCAGCTAAAGTCAGATTATGAGGGCAGGCTGCTGTATCCAACTGTTACTGGAATCATCTCATGAACAGCGGTTACAAATGATGTGATAAAGATGTTCAAAGGGCAAAGGCTTGGAATGTGTGTGTGGGGGGGGGGGGGGCTGCAATCCCAGCACTTGAGAGCTGGGCACAGAAGGAATGGGAGACCAGCCTGGGCCACATAACAAGACATAGTCTCAGACACACATACAAAGACCTATTTCTGAAAAAAATCTAGCCAAGAATAAGATCCCCCCTCCCTCCCCCAAGACAGGGTTTCTCTGTGTAACAGTCCTGGCTGTCCTAGATCTCGCTCTGTAGCCCAGGCTGGCCTCGAACTCAGAGATCCACCTGCCTCTGCCTCCTGAGTGCTGGGATTAAAGGTGTGTGCCACCACTGCCTAGCTGAATAAGCCTATTTTTAAGGATAGAAGAGCTAACAGGAAAAAGAAATTGAAATGACATGATGACACACTTAATTTTTACACCACAATTATGAGACAAATGAACGAGAGAAGTGGCAGCTCCATGAGACTGGACTCAACAGCTTAAGACGCTGGCTTGGAAAGGAGAAAGACAATACGATTCTACAGCAGGTGAATGCTAGCTGTCTAATTTTGATCAATTATGTTTCCTAGGCTCAGCATTAAGCATAAACAAACAAGTATTCAATAAGAACTTGTCATGGGAAACACCAAACAATGGAAAAGCCAATCTTGAAACCTTGACAAGCAGAGACTCAGTCCAGGCGAGAGATTTGTCCTCACCTTTCAAACAAAACTCATTCATACACATATGATGTATATATGTATGTATGTATGTATGTATGTATGTATCTTAAGGTTTACATGTATGGTCGGTATATATTTATTTTTCCAATTGACCAGTTTCATTTCTAGATTAGACCGAATGCAAACCCTACAGACTGCAACTAGCTTTATTATATGGCATACAGGCCTTTTTTATAAACGCACCCTGGTGTCAAAGTCAAAGGAAACATTACAAGCTCCTTTACAAAGTTTTTAAATGTAAATATAGTTGATCCTCAATAATTCTAAAATCTATACTGGTGAATTCGGCTATTTACTAAAATTTATTGGTAATCTCAATATCAGCTGTGCACAAAACTACAAAATAATTAGATGTCTGTCCTGCACATCTCCAGCCGAGTTACACAAACACTACTACCTTCTTGTTTAAGCTCACGCGTTGAAACAAGTAGCTGCTGCTGCTGTCTGTGGTGCCACCTTTTGCATCTGTGTTGTTAAAGGTTGCCACCTTTTCAAAGGGTCCCAAGGATAATGCTGAAGTGCTCTCTGAGGCTGCTGAGCACAGGAGGGCTCTGAAATACTTTAGGAGGGAAATGTGTGTGCTAAACAACATCCAATCAGGAGTTACAGGACTGCTGGCTATGACTTTACTATAATGGATATACATACCAATATCTATTTGCAAATGTAAAGCTGTATCTGCACAGAATCAAACGTTAAAAAAAAACTTCTACGTTGACAGTCTGGCAAAAAACACTGTGGCCAGAAGCCTACAGGGACCTAATCCTTTTTCCCTTGGTAGCAAGAGTACCAGACTCACTAATATGGTGTGTGGCAACCTCACAGGAAAAACCACAGCACACGTGAGTGTGTCTTGCAAACAAGACGGAGTGATGGAATAGAGACAAGAGGAGGCTGCAGCTGGTGTCCTTTTCTCATCTGACAGGACTGCCTGCCGTCCACTGGGATGAGGTAGGACTGAATACAAGAGAAAGAAAGGTTTCCTTCTAGACACACTGAGCTTGGGACAGTCACGTTCAGGTGTCAAAAAGGCAACTCTTACATAAACTAAAAATTCACCGGCAGTCTTAGTGGCAATAGGAAGCTCAGTGTCCACATAAGAGGCAGGCGAAGGCCAGGGCCGCCATGAGGTCAGCAAAGAAGTGCATGGAGACAGAGACCAAGAGGAAGCGGGGGAGAAAAGGAGGGACCAGCACCGGAAGCACGAAGCAGACAGAGAACAACAGATGAACTTGGACAAAAGCCACAGGGTGAAAAACAGACTAAAGGAAAGTCAGGCCTGGTGCTGCACATCTATAATCCCACAACTCCACAGGTGGAAGCAGGATCGGGAGTTCAAGGCCAGTGTTGGCTCCAGAGTAAGTTTGAGGCCAGCCTGGCTATCCCAAACTCTATCTAAACAACAGAGAGGATGAGCACCTGCCTGGAAAGCCCCTGATCAACCAAATAAACGGCAAGTCATTACTGATGGCTTCAAGTGCACTCTTTTTTTTTTTTGTGGTTTTTTTGAGACAGGGTTTCTCTGTGCAGCTTTGCGCCTTTCCTGGAACTCACTTGGTAGCCCAGGCTGGCCTCGAACTCACAGAGATCCACCTGGCTCTGCCTCCCGAGTGCTGGGATTAAAGGCATGCGCCACCACCGCCCGGCCGCGCCACCACTGCCCGGCCCAAGTGCACTCTTATTAGGACAGGGACGTGCAGAAGTGTGGCTAGGCAGTTGGAAAAGCACAGAGAATTAGAGAAAAATGCTCAGAATTCCTACAGGAGTTTTACTGCACAAGGAAGCAAGCATGGTAGAATGATACAGGGGAAGCAAGGTCATAGAACACAGGGGAAGTGAGGACATAGAATAGAGGGGAAGTGAGGTCATAGAACACAGGGGAAGTGAGGACATAGAATAGAGGGGAACTGAGGACACAGAATGATACAGGGGAAGTGATGTCAAAGAACACAGGGGAAGTGAGGACACAGAATTTGCTAGGATGACATAAACTTCATTTGTTCTTGCATCATTGTGTCCTTGTAACAATGTATCAGAGTTGTGTGTGTGTGTGTGTGTGTGTGTGTGTGTGTGTGTGTGTACTGGGACCCAACAGATAGTATAATTTCAGTAACTGACTTGAAAATCAATACTATGTTATAAAGATTCCTTTCAAGATCATCTATTCTTTTTGTTCTTTCTTAATGCCACTGTCATCCTCCTCCAATAATCAAAACCTAATTGAGATTTCATTCAATTAAAACTCCTTTATGTCTTCATAACATTACAGTGTTGACTGACAAATGACAAAGCTGGTATTTCAGTATATAAATACGCAGTAGTTCCACACAGACCACAGGACTGTTACCATAATTACGGGCAATGAACTGCAGGTCCATCCTCCGGAAACGCTTTTTACTCACCTTTAATCCAGCCGCATAGCCTACTGGCTGTGGGGCGATATTGGACTGCCCAGCTTCCCCCACGACCACAGCTAAGCCAAAGACCTCCTGGAAGGCATCTCGGACAGCAGCCACCTTCACTTCTTTATTTGAGGTTACAACAATATCCAGTTCACCTCCAGATTCTACAGAAACCAAAAGAAATCTCAATCCCAAATTTAAGCAGTAACTTTCTAGACAGTCCACCATAGGCTTATACTGTATTTACTAATTGTTAGCAGCCGCATACATGTGAGCTAGGCTGGCAGAACCTTACCCACCATGACACAGCTGCCAATCACTACTGTCAGGACTCAAACCCAGGTCAGACACAAATCCTCTCTTTATCACACCATCTGATACAACCACACACATCTCCCACCCTCTAACCTCAGAGCATGCTATTCCAGCATGCGCTTACAACCGAACTCCCAACTTCCCTTGTGTTTTAAGGATGGGGACTCAGCACATCATCTGCAGTCTTACGAGCCGAGGCTAGCACACACCTCCTTCTGGCTCCGAGTCACCTGTGGTAACTAGAGCACAGTCCTTTGGTATTCTATGAAAGCTCCAGAGCACATTAGCGCTGTCTGAAGCACAGCCTGCTGCAACCAACTGTAGGAGAGGGTACCAGGAGGAGGAGAAGTCAAAGGCTGAATCCTACGCCTTCTCATTTACCAGCTTCATCACCCTGAGGAAGACATAGGGCTGGCTTCTTTGTAGAAAAATACCTGCCACCTCAATGGCCTTGCTCTAAGTACCCACTTCTAATTTGGTATGCCCAAAGGAACAGCAAGAGCTCCAAAAATGTTCATTCCTTCATTCAAATACATACACGAGAAGAAAAGAATTACATAATTTAGTAAGTATTTCCAACTAGATTGATGTGGATATATGAATATAAAAATAAATATATGCAGTAAAATCAAATTTATGAATCCTTTGGATGGTTACATACAGGAAGAATTCTTTGGGGTTTTGTGTTTGTATTTTTTTGATTTTTTGAGACCATGAATACACTATGTAGCTGAGGCTAGCCTTCCACATCCCACTTCCCAAGTGCTGGGATTATAGGCATGTGTAACTACACATGGCTACCTGATTTAACTCCTGATTCAACTTCTATTACACAGGAAGCAAAGGAGACATAAACAGATATAGATGAATGATACATGTATATGAAAATTCAACTGAGCTCCACCAAGTTGCATGACCCCATATAGTAACTTACACCTCTCCAAACCCAGGTTCCTTACCCCAAACTGAATGAAAATACATGTGTCACAGAGCTCTTCTGAGCATCAGTTTCTAGCAGAACAAGAACTTGAAAACTGTAATCTCTAAGGGTCTTACCAAAGCACACATATTAGATGGGGAATCGCCAATGGAGTCGAGACAAGCTCTTGGCTTTTCACTGTCACTAAAACCTTCTGTTCCAGTATCTAGTGCACAGCGCCAGCTTGCCAAGAGTCTCTACAGGATTACTGCCGAGTGCTGCCCTAGCTACTCGCTATTTGTTCATATACTGGAAATGCACATAAAAATTAAAGGGCAGCATGCCTATGTCAACCATCTGAGGCTATCTAACGAGAGCTCAAACGCAGCTAAAACAATGTGCCCAGCACACTTAGTAATCAAGTTATATTAAGTGCTAAATTAGCTTCCTCCAAAAACATTATTCCTGATTAAGCATAAACACATTTGATTAAAATGAATAATTAGAAAAATTGCCAAAACCAAGTATAAACAAAGTATCACTTGAAAGCTAAAAATGAATAAAGAAAAATCAATATAAAACACTAAAAAGATATAAAAATTACTATCAAATTACTCCTTCTTGCTTCCAAAGTTTATACTATGAAGTCCTAAAACTTATATAAGATGACTAAGAAAAGATAAATTCGTTACACCAACACTCAGATTGAGGATGAATTTGAGTTAAGAGCACAGGAGGAATTTCTATCAATTACATGACCACCTGAAATGAACTGAAACTACAATTGTGCGTGATACTGATAAACACTCTAGAAACGTGGCCCATACTAGGCTCACTTATATACATACTGATATATGGAGCCATGCCGGGGTCCAGTGTCGTAATCATGCTCTCCACCGAATGCTTGGTCTTGTCAAGCACAGATTTCACCATAGGATTCCCAGCTACACCCTGCAAGCAAGATGCAAATGTTCAGTTCAAGCAAAGAACACCTTGACTTTCCTAAGCATGAAAGAACTTTTTTAAACTTAACTTTTTTTTTTTTTTTTTTTTTTGGTTTTTAGAAACAGGGTTTCTCTGTGTAGCTTTGTGCCTTTCCTGGATCTCACTTTGTAGACCAGGCTGTCCTCGAACTCACAAAGATCCGCCTGCCTCTGCCTCCTAAGTGCTGGGATTAAAGGAGTGCACCACCACCACCTGGCTAATTTTGAGAATTTCATACATGAAAACAATTTAGTGAGGTCATACTACCCCCATTTCCCTCTCTAATTTCTCCCATGTTCCAACACACCACTCCCAACTTTGTGTCTTTTCTTTGATAACTAACTAGGTCCAGTTAGTGCTGCCTATGTGTACATGGATGTGGGGACATCCCCTGGAGCATAGGAAACTTACCAGCGGTCACCTCCTAAAAAAGAACGATTCTCCTTCCCTCAGCAACTGTTCACTGCCAATGCCTCCTCACTAAGGGGGAGAGCCTAGAGATCATCCACCACATCTATGCTTATTTGTGTGCCAATGAAGAGATGCATAGCTGGTCACAGTGCTGGGAATGAGAGATGATGTCAGCCCCGAATGGGACACCTGTGTTAACCGCACTACTACCAAGGACCAGGGAACATCACAGACAGGAGGGGAGATTCTGAAAGCAAAGGATGGGGAAGAGCGCTATGAAACAGTGCTCCCGAACACGGACGGCTGCTGCAACTGTGAGCTCACAACAGCTGTGGACACCTGCAAGACCAGCACAGGAACCTTGTCAAGTTTCCCATGCATCCGTGGACCAGCACTTTTAAAAACTATACAACCGTACTTTTGGAATCTGTACGTAAAATGAGGTCAATCGATGCCAAATTCCTACTACAATCTAAGTAGTGCTCTTGGCTTCTTCCCTTCACACACAGAAAGCAGGCCAGCAGCAGCAGCCTGTGGAGGGTTCTGGAGCAACAATGTTTGAAAAGTGATAGTCTGAAAAGTGTGTTTCAGTCATAAATATATTTACAGGAGAAACTTGTTCCTCAGGGCTCCAAATAAGGATTGTAACCATGTGTCTACATAAGTGCATACTTTGTTCCTAAAAAGATAAAGGCAGTAAAAAATACTTCTCACTTTTATCCCCTAGAATAGTTCCTGATTACTTTAATGTATAACTTTGTCCTTCGCATCTTCTACTCAAGCTCCTTTCTTGTACCCATTCCCAAACCCTCTCCCTTAGGCAGCTCGCCCTTCTTGAGTCTTCAGACCAACAGCACCATGAGCTTTCCACCCTAGAGTGGTCCAGCTTTCCTTCTTACACTCCAACTCTTCCAAAGAAAGGGGGGGGCGCCCCCTAAGGGGCATCCAAAGACTGCAATTCCCTCTTTCTAACTCACCAAGGAGATGACTGAGAATAGGTGAGTTCAAAAGATAAAAGTTTAAGACTGCCAGGCAACCTCACAATAAAATCATGTAAGCTGAGCTGGGTATTACACCTAGCAAAGGCCCTCTCTTTACAAAGTAGGAAGAAAGCTGTAGTTTCTATATGAGAAAAGACTTCACAGTACAGAGATCTAAAAAAGTAAGTGTTTAAGAAGACCAGATTCCTGAAACACAACCACACTAACCACTTAGTTTAAAACTGTGTTTAATGTATGTAACTAAACTGAACAGCTTCTCAGCAGAACACTGGGAGGAAGTTGGCAGAATGAGTTCAAAATTCTTTTTTCTTAAGAAAAAAGTGGGGAAGACCAGCAAAGCAAACCTCAAGAGAAAACAGCGGCTCCCAGCACCAGAACCAGAGGCTCCCAGCACCGAATACTGCTGCCCTTTCTAACCTGCACTCTCCTTTTCATCACAGAATGATCCGCACACCCACCTGAGCACACAGCGAGCTTCCAGCATGCGTCAGTGGAATGACCAAACCCAGCTGCAGTTTAAATGGTGTGCTACTATTATAGAGACAGGTTCAATGGGATAAAAGACAAAGCCTAGAGACTGGCACTAATGTGTAATTTAGTAAATAAAATAAGGGGGACATAGGGTCCCTGAGGGGATGACCTCAAAATACTCCATTAAGAGGCTGGAAAACACTTAAATTTCTCTATCTTACATGGTATATTGAAACACATCAGTTACAATGAACTACTCAGAGTGAAAATTGAAATGGTTAAAAAAAAAGATGGAATGTAAAGGTATTCTTTCAGCATATAGAACGGAAAGAGATTCACAGAAATGACTTCTGAATACTTAAGAACTTTTGTGTTGAAAAAGCATCATAAAATTAAAATGTAGATTAAAATGGAATAGGCCATAATATGTACATCATAATAAATAGCATTGCTTTATAGTCAGAGTTCTTAACAAACTCACTTAGAGAAGCAAGCCTCCCAACTTCAAATTGGGCAAAGATGAACAGAGAATCCAGAAAACAATTCCATGGAGGGAGGTGCGGAGGCCAAACTTAATAGCAAAGAACTTAAAATTAAAACATGGTTTCAAGGTTGGGGATTTGGCTTTTAAGGGAAAGCACTTGCGTCACATGAGGACCAGAGTTGGGATCCCCAGAACCCACACAAAAAACTCAATGGGTGTGGTGGCCTTATGTAATCCCAATGCTCAGGACCGAGAGTCAGAGCAAGCTGGCAAGCCAGACTAGTCCAAACCACAAGCTCCTGGTACAGGAAGAAAATGGACCTAGATATATAAGGTGGAGAGTACTCATAAAGACACTCTGTATCAACCCTGGGCCTCCACATGCAAGCATGCACTCGTGAACATACATGCGCGCGCGCGCACACACACACACACACACACAAACACGCGCACCAAAAAAGATTTCAAATGTTTTGTCTATTAAACCAGGAAAAAAAAAAAAACCAACCTGTATTTCAAATTAACATCCCTTGCTGCCCTGTGAACAATTATGAAACAAGATATGCTGGTGTAGCTCCTGGAAAGCAATATACAGGAAGTTCTAGGGCATTCACTAGGACTTTCATCAGGAACTAATGATGTCAGAGATGCCCATCAAGATGTACATACAAGAGTGCTCATTAGTTTTATTTATAAGAATTAAAATCAGAAGGAATTACTGTACAGGTCAGTGGCTGCATCATGTTAATTGGGCCTAAGGGTACAGGCCTGTGATACTGTTACAAGCCAGGCTGAGGCAGGAGGATTGCAAGCTTCAGACCAGCTCGGGATACTGAGTAAATTCCAAACCAGTCTAGTCAAACTGATGTGACTCTTTCTCAGAGTGAGAGTAAAAAGAGAGCTGGGGATCAGACTAGTAATAAAGAGCTTCCCAGTGTGGGTAAGGCCCCAGGTTCAGTCTGCAATACCAGCAACAACAACAACAAAAAATGTACGTGTTTACATCTTTCTCAAAGTTAAGTACAATGATTTAAAAACTTACAACCAGATAATAGTGGTAACAAATTTGTAAAATAAAACACGATAAATGCAACAGCATCGATAACAAGAAGTTATTAAGAAATATATTCTAGGGTTGGGGATTTAGCTCAGTGGTAGAGTGTTTGCCTAGCAAGCACAAGGCCCTGGGTTCAATCCTCAGCTCCAAAAAAAAAAAGAAATATATTCTAAAGAAAGAATATTCAGAGCTGGAGAGATGCTTCAATCAGTAAATGCCAGATAAGCACGAGGACCTGAGTTCAGATCCCAGCACCCATGGGAAAAGCGGAGCCCTACAGCACGTGTCTTCACACCCCAGCATTGGGACGGGGCATACATGAGAGGATCCTTGGAGCTCACTGGCAAGCCATCCTAGCTGAACTGGTGAATTCCAAATTCAATGGCATAACACACACACACACACACACACACACACGTACACATCCATCCATCCAAACACATGCAGACTCCAAATACACAAGAGGCAAAGACAGTTTTCCAGCTGGGAGGACACTAATGGAGTCTTCTAGAAAAGACACAAAACACAATGCTCATGTCACTAATCCAACTGGATTCTAAGATAATAAGTACATGTTTATAGACATGCATAGACAAAAGGCATCGCCAACCACAGAAATCTTGTGTTCCCTTACCCTATACTGTGTTTTCAGAACACTGTGTTCCCTACACTACACTGTGTTCCTCTAATGGATACTTGTCAGTTTTAGAATTAGAATAGTCATTTGAAAAGCAAACACCCTTACCTTGATAAAACCCCAGATCCCACCAGCAGGTGCATCATCCTGGCCTCTAACAATTCTCGGATCTTCCTGTTCCTCTGGGAAAGTAATGGCTGATGTTGTTCCAGGTCCCTGTACCAGAGATGTCATACTGGCTTGCTGAGTGATAGGGGCTGGCATAATACCTAGACAATGGCAAAAATTTAGTTGGGTAATTTATTCCACAAATGTTTTCCTAGAAAAGGATGTATCATATGAGAAGCTCAAAACAAATTCAATCACAGAACTACTTAAGTACCTAAAGATGAAGTTATTAACTCAAACCTTTATAAAAATAAATTTAAAAATCCCTCAAAAGGTATTTCCCCTTTACATAGGTTTATACTAAGTGTCCTGAAAAACAATAAATACAAGCACACACATACAGGGGTGTCTGTGTGAGTGTGTGTGTGTCAGTGTGTCAGTGTGAGTGTGTGTGTGTGAGTGTGAGTGTGTGTGTGACTGTCTGTGTGTGTGTGAGTGTGTGTGTGTATGTGAGTCCTGTGTGTGTGTGTGTGTCTGTGTGTGTGTGTGTCTGTGTGTGAGTGTGTGAGTGTGTGTGTGTGTGTGTGTGTGTGTTACTGTTTGTCCTATTCAGCATTTGGATGATAGTTGGACTTCTAATCTCCTTAATTCATAGAAATAATTGAGCACTCAAACCCATCGTTAAATAAAAATCACTACACATACTGCATATACATCCAAAAGAAAACACCCACTGGGGCTGGAGAGCGAGTTCAACAGTTAACAGCACTGGCTGCTCCTGCAGAGGACCCAGGTTCAGCACCCACATGAGGCAGCTTCACAGCCATCTGTAACTCCAGTTGCAGCAGATAAAATACCTTTTTAAGCCTCCTAAGGTGTCTGCATACATGTGGTACCCATACATACACTCAGGCGTGCTCGCGCGCGCGCATGCACACACACACACACACACACACACACACAGGAACATGCACACACATAAAATAAATAAATCTCTTTTAAAAACACATGTAAACACAGATAAGCATGTAATACCTATGTTCCATAATAAATTTTAGTTGTAAAGATAGGTCAATTTGGATAATAAATAATCAAAGCTAAAGTGTTCCTTTACCCTAAAATGATGAACAACAGAAGACAGCAAAGATTATGTTTTGATAACTTGTTTCTAACAACCACACTAAAGAAGGGGACCAGGGAGGATGCAGTTGGCCTAAGAAAAGAAATGGCCCAGTATCACCCACTCCTGACACATGGGACTGGCTAGATAAAATCTATTCCCTAGGGAAGTTACTTCTGACAAAAAAAGCAAACTATAATGTACTCTTGGATTACAACCTGCAGCCTATCAGTAAGTAACAAACATTAGCATGGAATATGAGAATTCTCTCTCACACCTCAAACGTCAATCGTACATCAGTTTTTATACCACATTAAAAACTACACAGTAAGTTACATTAGTTTTACTGTTAATTTAAGTGGCAAAAAGATGAGCGTGGGAAGCTCTGGAAGTCAGAGTGAAGACTAGATCCTTAATGTGGAGAAAGCAAGGGCCCATAAGCAGCAGATGGCCACGTCTACATATACCAGTACTGTACCGTCCACCTCACATCACTGTCTAGTGCACAAATCACAGTGCAGCACAATCAAAACCGTCAAACACAGCCGAGTGCTGGGGACAGTGGGGAAGGTCACCTGTGACTGGAGGTGCAGAGAATGACGGCATCAAAGGCGTCTGGGGCGCTCTCCCTGCATGGCCCCTCGTGATGTCGTAGGCTGCACCAACGGAAAATCCTGAGATAGGAGGACCCGAAGGCGGTGCGGATAAGAGAGCGCCGGAGGCGGAGGTGGCAGGTGGGAAGGGGGCTATGGGGGGGCTGCTGAAGGCCGTGGCAGGTGACGGAGACATGGAGGGTGGCACAGAAGTGCCACTCAGGGGAACCGAAGGAGCTGGAGACAGCGGCACAAAAGGAGGCGGCGCCGACGGCTGCACAGGGGGCAGGGATGGCTGAGGCGTGGAGTACGCATGGGGCGGCAAGGACTCCATCCCGGACACACTGGGAGATGAGAAGGAACTGGTTGCAGCTAGGAACAAAAAAAGCAGAGAGGATAAACACAGAGCTGAAAAGGCTTTTTATCTCATTTTCAAACTCCCCTGCTTGGGAAGGTCCTAATGTGGTAAGCTAATCATAATAATTAACTTTAAAGGTGTAATTTCCAAGGCGTACCACTTGTTCCTGAGTACAGGCTCTGGGACTCCACTGGGGAGGCTGCACAACCCCAGGGCAGCACTGTCCAGAGCAGACCTTCCTTCCCATTAGTTTGTGCCTCAGATAAGAGGGTCATTTTCCATCCCGTATTGGAACACTAAAACCTCAGAAAGATTAATCCCCACACAGTCACAGAACATCAAGGACAACAATGCTCTGAAGGCCGGCTAGAAGGAGGGGTTGTAGTGAATATGAACAGGGCGAGTGAACAGGGCGAGCAAACCCACTACCGGCCAAACACGACACCTGCTGACCTGTGACAAGCAAGGCTGTTTCTTTGTCGTGGTTTAAATGTAAGAGGGCTATGTTTTCACACCCGACAAGATTAGAGAAGCATTAACAAACATATTCTTAACTGATTCAGAGAGACCAGTGTCTTCCTCAGCCTCCAACCCGCCGCAGGTCAGGCCCAACACCCACCTAAGTGAACCTCAGTGGAGGGCATGGCGGCGGCTGCAGGGTTCAGGGGAGGGGTTCCAGGTGGAGTCGTCTCTACTCCACTTTCTTCCATCATTGTCCCTCAATTATGGTGCACTGCAGAGATAGAAAAAAACCGTGATAAGCTTCACTCAGGGGCAGCAGCTCACGCAGTTAGAGAACGATTAAGAAAGATCACAAAGAGGCAAGTCCGCCTTTACTACTTAGAACACAACCATGTCTAGAGGAAGGGCTTAGCAAAACTCCTGAGAGAGCGTGGCCATGACCCACCCGGTGTCGGCACTTGTGCTCCTCAGAGGACCCGAGTTCAGATCCCACTGCCCAAGGAGACAGCTCACAACTACCTGCACTGCAGCTTCGGGGTATGATACCCTCTTCTAGCCTCCAAAGGCACCCACGCACATGTCACACGCACGAGCACACGCACGAGTGCGCACACACACACACACACACACACACACACACACACAAATATATATTAAAAAATTTTTTTAGTACCTGAAAAAAGGGTCTGTATAGTCTTTGGGTCTGGTTCATTTCTGTGTGTAATTTTTCTTATTTGCAACCATTTTTATAACAAAGTTTAAATAAATTAAAAAAGTCTATGAAATTACTTAATACACAAATATCCTGTGACATTTCCATATACATATTTTACAACTTGGAAATAATTTTGCGTTAACCATTTCATCAATGAAGCTATAGATTTCAAATAGTAGAGTGCCAAGTCGATTGGGCCACTTGAATCCCGTTAAGAGTCACATGCAGGTTTCAGTCAAGACGCTTAAAATACAAACATCTAATTTATCTTTGAAGATCCTCTTCTTCCCTCACAAAACATTCTATGTGGACTACTCTGTTAACATTTCTTTTTAAAAGTGAAATTTGCTTGACTTTACAAATACACTCTCTTTCCCCAATACATTCCATGTAGGCTATACCTATTAACATTTTTTTTTAAAAAAATCAAGATGTGTTCAGCTCTATAAACAGGTTAGCCTCCAGCCTGGCCCACAGCAGCTTTGTAAAGTGAAATGGTGTGGCTCAGGTGTTAGAAGTTGCCTGTAAAAAGTGAAGCCACAAGAAAGTAAGGTCCTAACAGATGATGATGCACACCAAATACAAAAAAAACATTCTTACAAATCAAAGCGCCTTCTCAGCACTCAGCTTCATGCCCATAATCTGTGCAGCTCTCAGCCCTGATCAGAGAAGGTCTTTTTGCACTGCATGGTGGTTACTGGAAGCGTTACTGTGCAGTGCTCAGCCTTACAAGGAACAGCTAAGTAACACCCCTCCCACCAAGGCACAGGGAACATCATGGAAGAAGGGGTGGGAGCCTGTAAGAGCCAGAGCTGGAGCTGCTAGGAGACAGTGTCGTCTAGACATGACGGGGCCACAAGACCTGCACAAAATCAAGCCAGTCAGTTTCCAGCAAGGATGGAGGTGTGGCTCAAAAGCCCAGCCCTAGCTGAGGGGCTGAGACAGTTGATGGCTGTCGGGGAGGGGGAGGAGTCTGTTTTCTTCAGGGATATGTCCTGCAGTAGGCCTGCACTACCCCCCCCCCCCACACACACACACAGGCAGCACTATTTGAAGGAGGTGTGCGTGGGTGGGGGTGGATATGATTCTATTAAAAAATTTACAAATCTTACAATTCATCTTAAGTGTATGATAGTGTTAACTATAGTCAACTTGACAGACTCTGGGATCACCTGGGAGGAACAGCCCCAGGGCACAGCTGTGGGCATTATCTTGATTGTGTTTACTGCAGTGGGAAGATCTGCCCACTGTAGGTGGGACCATTCCCTGGTTGGGCTCCTAGACTGTAAAAAAGGAAAATGGGAGTTTATCATCACCAGGATCATGCCATTTTGTAAACTTCATTTTGGTTGATTGGTAACAATTCCAGTAACTACAGGAATTTGATTTCTAGAAGTAAATTAACTTGTTCCATAGAGTACTGTTTATTCTACCCTGTGGATCCCAGGAAAGACATTTATTGATCTCTGACATTCTTTCCGTCACTGCTCACCATTCTCTAGTCAGAAGTCTTTCAACTCCCTGCCTCCTGCCTTCTAACTACCCCAGCGAGGAAGCTGACAGAGACCCCATGCAGGTTTTAATCCCTGGCCTGTCTTTCCTTCTTGCTCATCTTCCGTTTGGTCACACACACACACACACACACACACACACACACACACACACACA
>CABHPP010116209.1:0-38318 GCA_902168425.1 Peromyscus attwateri
AAAATGCACTTAAGAGAGTGAAAGTCCCCAGGTTCCTCAGGTGCGCTCCACATCCTACATAGCTCACTAATCCACAGTTGCTTAAAGTTCTTTTGAATGAGAACACGGGAAAAACATATTCTCCCGATGGTGGAAACCAGATCACTACAATGTAAGCAGTCTGCAGCTTTGTCGACAGAAGACGGTGTGGCTCATATATAATGAGTTCTAGTCCCTTTAAATGTGACAGCAGCAAGTTTAATACTCTCAATGGAAATATTTATAGATTTGATTACAGGGTACTGGATTGTTAATGTAGGAAGGGATCTGAGGCTTTTGGTTCTTTTTCAGATACTTGGTAACAGGAAGGGAAATATATTTGTACAAAAAACCCACAGTCAGTTTTATAAGGAGATTTTAAGATCTTCTCACTATGGCCGTATCATATAAAATGTTTAATAAACTATTACCTTTCTTTGAAAATTTTTACTTGAGATTTTCAAAATAAAGCAAGTCGATAGTCATGCTATCGGGAATTAGCTAACAATTGTTGATGCCCCTGTTAACACAGAGCAGGTAATGAAGGTTCCAAAGAGTCTTCCTGCTACACAATGAGCAAACTCTATCTTCAGAAACGGTGGATGGGATAGGAAGAAAGAGATAGAGAAAGAAGGATTAAGAACAGTTCCAGGCTCCTACTCCAACAGTGATGCAGACTTTCATATTGTCTCTGAAATAAGCTACAGACAGGCAAAGAGCACCTCATCATCTGTGGTGGGGAGCACGGAGAATCGTTCATGAGCAGAACCTTAAATCTAAGTGACCACGGCAGAGCAATTGTGTTTACCTTATTTGTGTAGCTCTGGGATCAAGCCCAGGACCTCCTGCCTGCTAGGCAAGCCCCCAAGCATGGAACCACAGCCCAGGCAGAACAATGGTTTTAATTAGATGCTTAGGTATTCACTTAAGACTTAAAAATCTAACCAGTATAGCAAACACACACACACACACACACACACACACACACACACACACACTATTCACTTTTATGCTTCATTCTTATCCCCAGCAGTTTTCAAAATGTGCTCTAACAAACATTTCATTAAGTGCATTCATGATTAGACAGAGAGTATAATAAATTGATACACATGTATTTCTTTTCAGATACAGTTTAAATCAGGTCTGTTATGAAATTTCTCTCCAAAGGAAAATGGGTGCTTCAGAAAATGAAATGAAGAATCACTCTGTCCTTTGGAGTTTCTTTCCCTAGTGAATAAGACAGATACACCTGATGCTGGCATGAAATGAAGTGGTACAATTATGATAAGGTTGGGGGGGAGGGCACGGTAGGAGGAACCACATCCTGTTCTCTGTGGCATTTGTGAATGGTTATAATTCATGTTTGCTGGTTTATACATTTACATAACCTGTTCTCTCTCATTTATGTAACTTATTTATGTAAGAGGCTGTACTTCCACTGTGGCCTTTGTATGCAGCACAACTTCCCCAGGAATCAGGAAGCCTGAACACAGTAACCACCGGCTTGTAATAGGTCACTCTTCCGCCTTTCTGTACCACCAAAGAGGGTATGCCCTTGGATGTGACTGCCTCTTAAACTCAAAAGAGAGAGAAATTAGTAGCTTCGTTCGTTTTCTAAAATTTAGCCTTTGGTCTCTGACTCATCCAGAAGTCTGTGATGAAAAAGAGGGCATCCTGCAAGCCAGCCCCTGGGCAGGAGGCGTCGGATGGCTTCAAGAGCTCTCTCCTTTCTTCCCGTGAGCATTACTGGCTCTTGTCATTCTTTGCTAACAGAGTAGTAAAGTCAGGAGATTTGTATTTCATTTCAGTTTTGTGTGTGTGTGTGTGTGTGTGTGTGTGTGTGTGTGTTGTCTTCTAAAATAGATCAGTTATGTAAGAGAGGCAGAAGAAAAGTGTATCTGTTTCCTAATTTGGAAAATGCTTATCACCATCGTTCCATACTTATCCCTCCTGCCCACTGCCGCACCCCAAGACTTTTCCTGTTATAGTTAGAATGTTAAGAATAACAGTGACACAATGGTTTTCTTGCACACAATTCGGCAGAAGGGCATTTGAACCTCCCGTTCGTACAGTCAATGAATTTAACCATTTGTTTTTCACATCATCATTAAAAAGAAAGACAGCTGGGTTTCAGCTTGAAAGACCATGGGCTGGGGGATGTGACACAAAGGTAGAATTTATACTTAGGCAGTTCTGGGTTCAATTTTACACACATATAGTATACATACATATATACTTACATATGTATATACATACATACATACACATACAGTCCATCTCCCGGTTCAGGTTAATGACATTCTAGCAGTTAGAATCTAGCTAATGCACTGAAAACTAAACCATAAAGTCTCATATAATCAGCCCACATCCAATAGTATTTTTATAGGTGAAACACCTATAGAAAGTCCTCCTTCTACTAAGTCTCATTCATTACATATGAAAGCAGAGCTGAGAGACCCTTGGCTTGACAGAAGTGCTCTAGGGAAGGGAACCCAGATACCTTAGTGCTAACTATGTTCCCTGGGTTGTGGGGGGGAGGTCACCTGCTCCCGTCTGCCATCTATACAGAGGACAAACTTGAAGTGGCTCTGAGTGGCCTTCTACCCTTGGAGCCTAGCTAGAGAAGTTTATGTGAAAGCAACATCAGGTGGAACAGTGTCTCCCCAGCTCAGGAACACAGCGGGATGACACCTGATGCAAATGGAACAGAAGAAAGAGGCTGAAAGGGAGGGGACCGAATCTTGAGAACTGTATGTTGTTGCTGCACATGCAGCCCTGCTCAGAGCAGGTGGAATGAGCCTCTGGGACAGGAACATGATGCAGCCACTGGACAGGGATTCCCTAACCCCTACCTAGCTGCTTACCCCTACCATAAATCTGGGCGAGGCTGGAGAAAAGCCTGGGGTGGGGGGAAGGGGCTGGTTATGTAATAGGCATTTGTAAGGAAGTTTATATAAGATGCTAAAAATACAGTATATGATCGCTGCAATAGTGTTCTAAGTGAAAAGCCCTAATGAGGACAGCCCGAGCAGGTTAAATAGAGGTGATCCTGAACAGACGTCTAAACCCGGTTCCTTGCAGTGGCAACTGTCTGAGTACAGCTTGCCGCTCGCTGAACTGCATGCTGTCCCTGGGAGGAAAACTCAAGGGTCTTACTAAGGAGTACTAAGCATGTAGTTGCTACTCTATCTTATTATATTCAAATGGATGTGTTTCCCAAGTGTTGAGTTCTTATAAAGAAATAAGCACAGTGATCCACCTCATATACTAGTTAAA
The DNA here is from genome assembly GCA_902168425.1 of Peromyscus attwateri. NCBI lineage: Eukaryota > Metazoa > Chordata > Mammalia > Rodentia > Cricetidae > Peromyscus > Peromyscus attwateri. Next base: position 3,295 of record CABHPP010116209.1, read on the forward strand.
TTCTAAGAACTAGCTACCCATGAATCCCCAGGTAGTTCTCTGGTACCATTATCATCTGAACACACACACACACACACACACACACACACACACACATGCACGAACGCACACACACACACTCCCACGCACACTCACACACACCACCTTAGTACTATTCACATCTGAACATACACACAGATGCAAATTCACACACACAAGCGTATACACACACACAACCTCCTTAGTACCATTATCATCCAAACACACACACAGTCACACACACACACACACATGCTCACATACAAACATGCACACATACACATATAGAGCCCTCTAGAACATAAGCTCCTTGGGATCTGGGATTTCCGCCCTCTTTTTCACTGATGAGTCTCTAGTGTGAGTAAGACATTGATAGGTAATAGTTGAATGAGCCCACTCACAAATAGGAGATATCATCTGATGAGCTGCTTTCCTGTTAACACCAAGAACCTGTTTTTTGCACTCACATACTGGAACACCCATTTTCTCCCCTTCCTTCCAGTTGTGGCTTGAAGGCATCCTCTTAAAATTCAGGTGGAGCATTGTCTTCTCTGTGATGGTATGGGGCGTTTGGGAAGCCATTGGGACATGACAGTGGAGTTTCATGAGTGATAGAACTTTTGTAGGTGGTCTGAGGGCTTGCTCAGTCTCTGTTGTTAACTGTCATTATTATTACTTTTGTTGCTATTGTTCCAGTGCTGAGGATAGAAGGACACCTCCATTAAATATCCTACAAGTCTCATTGACTGATTAATGCTGTGGATTATGCACATTGTTAATAATAAAGCTGACTGGCCAATAGCTGGGCAGGAAGAGATTGAGTGTGAGAGCCAGACAAGGAGAATTCTGGGAAGAGGAAGGGCAAAGCCGGGGCAGATGCCAGCCAGCCACCAAAGAAGCAAGGCATGTTGAAGATGAGGTAACAAGCCACAAATCATGCAGCAAAGCATAGATAAGAAAAATGGGTTAATTTAAATGTAAGAGATAGTTAGTAATAAGTCTGAGCTACCTGCCAACCATTTATAATTACTATAAGCCTCTGAGTGATTACTTGGAAGCTGCCACGGGACAGGAAATCTTCCAATTATATATGATAGTTCAACATGCCCCCGTACATCTACATAAAGCCTGAGAAAGCTTTAAAAAAAGGGGGGGTTCTAGAACACAGAAATTGAGCCAAAACCAGCTTTTTAATTGTGTCTCTCATGCAGGCTGTGGTCCAGAGACACAGCAGTGAGCAGGCTTGAGCTACAGCATGGTGGATTTCCAACATGGTACACAGAGGCATCTCCAAGCTGTGAAGTGTGCTATGTGCTGGATTTAGCTTTTGTTCATACAGACAAAAAGGGTTAAGAAACACAGTAAAAACAGATTCAGACAGAAAGGCCTCTAAACAGGTCACAGTATGTTTAAAAGATGTGCTTAGGCTTGAGAGAAAAGAGAATATATATATGTGGCCTTAAATTAAAAATATAGGTTTAAAATAATAAAATAAAGTCCTTAGAAAGGGGAGTACAGTAATATAAAGAAAATGAGCCATGCATGAATTGAAAATACACAGAGAGTCTGGATTATGTATGTTGTTATATTTTATTTAAATTTTTTGACTGTTAAGAAGTTAACTCTGAGAGACATTTGATTGTGGGGACTGCTAGGTTAAACCAACCTATATATTTTAAAAATATCTTGACTTCAAAATTTGAGTCTGGGGATGTGTTGCTTTGGGAAGGAGGTTCTGCTTTTGTTTCCACAGAAGGTGAGAGTCTATGGATTCATTTCGAATTGGAAAAGATCAGGTTTGTTTGAGGAAGACCCCCTGAAAATCCAGACTATAGACATGGGAAAATAAATGTAAAGTAACTACAAGACACATGACATGTATTTTACTTGCTCAGGCATAAAACAAAAAATTATCTTTGACTGTTTTTATATAAGACACAGTTTATACTTATATTAATATGGATATATATGTTACCTTTAAAAGCTTATATATTTTCAGAACAAGGGGACCAGACACCAATAAAAATGGATGGCCCTGATGATCCAATGTTTCAATACACCTCTGTTAGTTTCCTCTGAGTTCTGCACCAAAACAGCTTTAAGGCTGCTGGCTGAGATGGACCAGCAACACAAAATACCCCAGTCAGGACTTGACCATAATTTTAAATTTTATTAGGTTCCCCATAAGATTACTAGTACCACCAATCATCAGGAAATAGTCTAGAGAACTACACCCAAGTTCCCAAAATATTATTTATGGATGTTTGATTTCAATTAAGGGGATTGGTTATAAATTGTTAATGGTCATAGTCAATCTCTTTCTAAAGAAGAAAGGGGGATATGATATAGAAATGATGGGGAAAAGAATAGATTATTATGAAGAAAGGTAGATTATTGAATCTACTTTAATCCATAAAACAACTGTTAGCCGGGCGTTGGTGGCGCACGCCTTTAATCCCAGCACTCGGGAGGCAGAGGCAGGCGGATCTCTGTGAGTTCGAGGCCAGCCGGGGCTACCAAGTGAGCTCCAGGAAAGGCGCAAAACTACACAGAGAAACCCTGTCTTGAAAAAAAAAAACCAAAAAAAAAAAAAAAAACAACTGTTGATCTCAAAATACTTTACATTTGTATGAATTTTAGTTTTATTGATACAAATTTAAAGTCACTTTTGTTATACTGTATGTATATTTCTATTCTTGTTTAAGGTATTATGTTTATGCAGCTCATTTAAAAATGTAATGTGTAATTAAAAACTACAGATTAATAGTTAGTCATCTTTAATAGTCAAATTTATAGCCATATTAGTTAGGTCTCCTAGGTATACAAAGTTATATTTCAATTAGGTAGGTAATCTTCCAACATTCCAAAGACTAGAGAATATGGCATTCAAAATGTTTTAATAACTTAGTCTTCATGGCAATGATACACATCTGTTCCTGGCAGGACCAATTACTTCAAAGAGGATGGTGGACATTGAAGAAACTCCTTATGGAGTTTGCTTTCAGTGTGGCAAGGCTAGCCATTTTGGCAAGAAACTGCTCTTACCTGGACTGCTTGACAGTATGCTATATAAACTGGACATGCATAGCCCATAGGAAAGTGACCACTAAACCTTCCCAAAACAAGGAGGGATAGTCCTTCAGCTTCCTGTTTCACAGAAGAAACTGCCGGACATTCTGAAGGACACAGAGGAAAGTGACTGACAAACTTTGCCAATATAAATGGGACAGTCCTTCAAATTCCTGCTTCATTAAAAAGCCGGCCAGATACTCTAGACCTATTGGCTGAAGACAGATGCCCCAACATTACAGAACTTTGAATGACTGTCCAGGCAGCCAGATGTCTCTGTCATTTCTAGAATTTTGGAAGTTGCTTGCAATGCACTTCTTGTTTACTCGGGTAATATTATATCCTTCTGGGTCTTTGATAGATTTGAAGACTAGACAATTATAACTATAGTTTTCCTTAGTTATGATAAAATGTAAATTAGATATAAAACTTTAGTCTCACAAAGACAGGCTAGATGACAGAGTATTTTCTTTAATTTTGCCAAATACAAACAGACTGGATATTGTTACTGTAATTCTTATTTGATAACTGTTTTTGTTCTATATGATTTTACTATGTTAAGGTTAAAACCTTTTTTAATTAGACAAAAAGGGGGAAATTCTGTGTGTTATGCTCATTGTTAATAATAAAACTGATGGACTGATAGCTGGGAGGAAGAAATTGAGTGTGAAAGCCAGACTAGGAGAATTCTGGGAAGAGGAAGGGTGGAGTCGGGGCAGATGCCAGCCAGCCACCAAGGAAGCAAGATGTGTGGAAGATGAGGTAACAAGCCACAAATCATGCAGCAAAGCATAGATAAGAAATATGGGTTAATTTAAATGTAAGAGCTAGTTAGTAATAAGCCTGAGCTACCTGCCAATCATTTATAATTAATATAAGCTTCTGAGTGATTATTTGGAAGCAGCTGTGGCACAAGGTGGGACAGGAAAACTTATGCTTACAGATTAATATTTCAATGATTTTGAAGAGTTTAAATGTTGCAGATTCAGATCCAAATTATCATGGGCTATCTTAAATCCCTAGGTAGCCATTTATTGCCTACCCTTGTATGTAATGTAGAATCCTTGTAACTGTTAGGTAAGTCCCTTTGGAATGTACAGACCTCTAGCTTTCACCAACATAAAGGCTAAGAATATCATCAGACAGCCCTGAGACCTATAGCTGGGATCCCCTGTAACCTGTCTACAAGATGTATTTAAAAAATATATTTAAAAAGTGCCCTGATTTATAGCTTCCTTTGTTCTGCTACTACAACAATTTCATGAAACTCCCCCTATGGATTTGAGGCAACTTGAGGATGTGTTCTCAAACCATAGCCACTCATATTTGGTAACAGAATACTCCTTTTTATTCCCTTTGAAGCAAAAGCTGTGTTTTTGCATCGACACTAGCATGTGGGGATGTTGGAAGAGACTGGCTGTCTGCAACCCAGAAAAGACCCGAACATGCAGACACCTCGACCACAGACTCCCAGCATCCAGACCATGGTTCACTAGCCACTTTGTCTCTGACACTTTGTCATAGTAGCTGAAGCAGACGCAATCCCAGTGTCTCCCCTGCCCCTACCACCACCTCTTTCTCTCTATCCATCTGGCCAACCTGACTACCCTTACACTCTACCTTCAGAATATACCCAGAGTTGTCTTCCCGCTTAGCCCCGCCCTACAACCCCACCCCATCCCCACCTCCGCCCCCGCCCCCGTAAGGATCACGGCCCAAGGCAATAGCATCTTTTGTTACAAAATTAAGACAACCAATTTTGTTATTTATTTAGGTACAAGACATTTTTCTTCCCCAGTAGAAACATATATAAAAAAAGTTATATTCAGAAAAAAATACAAACAAATAAATAAAGCCTTAATAATTTGGACAAGGCTTTTCGTGTTATTAATGATATTGTTATCTTTCTACATTCATAAGAATATTAGCATAAATGTGAAGATTTGCGATTTGTTGGGCTGCCCATGGGGATCAAAATAGCTCGGAGTCATCCGAAACTCCTTTCTTTCTTTTACTACCCACTGGTTTTCCAGAACGTTACTGTTTTTACATCTTCCCCCATCTCTTCCCTGTCCCCAGCCACCAGCACCTCTCACCCAGACCCTGCCTCTGGCCTTCCACCCCTTCCTTCCCTACTAACAAGACAGCTGAGCGTGTCATCTTGAATCAAGCGCGCACTCCTCAGATCACAGCCTCTGCTTCCTGCTCAGAAGGAAATGCCAAGCCGTGACCATGTCCCAAAGTCAGCACTGAACCTGCTTCCTACTCGGAATGTCTCTGACCTCACTCATCTGCTGCTGGTCTCCCCATCCTTCACTCCGCTCAAGGCCTGTTCTAGGATTTTGTTCTGTCTTCCTCGCCTGGGATATTCTGTAGACACTCTCAAGGTTACGCCACTCTCTTTTATTTTTATTTTGCACAAATGTCACCTCCTCTAGTGACTTCCTTGGCCCCATTACTTCCCTTATTTTATCTTTAATGTCTCTCCCTGAGATACTATGGACCTTTATCTTATTTGCTTCCCCCAAAGAATATGCATTCTACTCGGGATTTTATCTGCATTACTCTCTGCTCTATAGTCAGTGCCTGTGACACAGAACAGGTTATTTATAACAAATTGGATAAGATGGTGTGTACTTGCAACCCAGTCACTCAGGAGGCCAAGTCAAGAGAATAAGTGAGTCTGAGGCCAGTCTGGACTACACCTTAACACCTGCCTAGATTTTTTTAATGTGGAAAAAATGAGAAAGGAGCTCCAGAACTACATATAAAAACGTGTTGCTTAGATGCTCAATTTCTTCTCATGGAAGTTGAGGACCTGGTCCCAATGAGAAAAGAGATTGATGCTACTGAGGTCAAGGATATGCAGGAACTCACAAGATGTTAACTATATTCAAGAAAGATACATGGAAATAAAGTTTCAATATCAGCCTACTTGAAAAGCAGTCATTAACCTTGGTGATAGACCCTGAGTAAACAGATCCTTTGCAAAGTTCCTGAAAGTACTGGAAGATGCCCTCACCACCTCCTTCATCCCACATGGTTTTGTTTCATGCACACATTCTCAAGATTATACAGCTTGGCTGGGCTGCCTCCTTTAGACAGCAAGACACATGGGACACTTTTTACTAGCGTATTTTCAGTTTCTCTGCGATTACTTTTTTTAGAACCTGACCTATTGAATAAATCATAAAACATTTAGGATTACAATTTATAAAATAAAGAGTGACATGGAGAGAGTGCCTGTTTATATGTTTTGCCTAAAAGACTAGAGTAGGTTAACAGGGCTTGGAGGACTTTGGTGAAGGAGAAGATGAGGCAGACAAAGTGTGAAGACCCTATGACCAGGTTAGCTCAGGGGATCTTCATCCCAAGATGGTCCACAAATTCACTGTTAAAAAGGGAGAGTGGTGATTTCACAAGCTAGAAGAGTCTGTGTGTTAGTCAACTTCCATCCTTACAGCAATTGGAGATCCCAGCCCATCATAGGTTAGGCCTCTGGTGAGGTAGCTATCATGGTGGGAGATAGGGCAGAGCAAATGGCTCACCTCATGCCCAAGAAGCAAAGATGGATGAGATGAGAAGAGGGATTCAGAATTTCCTTCAAAGACACACCTTCAACAACCTGAAGATATTCTATTAGGCCCTACCCTTTAAATGTTCCTCTACCTACCACACTGGGGAACAAGGTTTCACTACATGGTCCTTTCTAAGTACACTCAAGACAAAATTATAGCAGTTCATAGCCAGGAGATGGCAATGTACAGATCAGAATCAAGACAAGGATTTAAGACTAGAGCAAGCAGCTAGAACAGTAGTTGAGAAAGTCAGAAGAGACAAGGAGCAAGATAAGGACTAGAGCCAGGAGAGGAACATACCAGATGTCTTGACTCGGTGTCAGTGTGAGCTTTAGGCCATGCTGTTTTGAGAGCCTTCGACAAAAGATGGTTGTGTCTCTTTTCCCATTCAGAAGTAGTTAAAGAGAACCATCTTAAGTGGAAACGGCATTAAGAACCACAAAGAGCTCTTTCATCTAGTGTGGAATTCAAGGGTCTCAGTCTGCTCCTGCTGCTATCACAAAAATAGTTTAAATGATAATTTATATTTAAAAAAAAACATGAATATCTTGCTCACATTATAAAGGCTGGGAAATCCAAAGTCAAAGCATCTAAAGATTTGGTGTCTGAATGCCCATGATCAGTGTCTCACTCAGCCATCATCAGAGAAGCTTCCTCCTGCAGGAGATGATGGGAACTACTACAGAGACCCACAAAAGACAGTGTGCAGAGAGTGAAAGACCTGGGAACCCTCAGACTTCTTTGGGATGTCTCCATCACACTCGTCCCTTTCTGCGAACACTGCAAAGAGAAGGCAGAAAGAGTCTAAGAGCCAGAGAGGCTAGAGGACACCAAGGAAACAGTGTCTCCTAGACACAACAGGACTGGTGAACATAGGAACTCACAGAGACCGTGGCAGCATGTGCAGGCCCTGCACAGGTTCAAACCAGATGTGGGCCCATTACTGAGAGAGGAACTGGACACAAGCTCCCACCCCTGACCCAGAAGCTATCTCTAATTGATAACTGCTCACAAAGGAAATGTAGGTTTTCTCCAAGTCTCACTGTGTATACAAACCACACTTAAGGGAGGCCGCATCTAATGCCCAGCAGTAGATGGCCAACACAAAGTGAACTCAATGGTATTTTTAGAGATGTTTTGTCTCATAGTGTGTTGTGTATTTTTTTAACCTTATTTGTCTTTTGGTTATCCTTTCTGGTTTCTGTTCTCTCTCTCTCTCTCTCTCTCTCTCTCTCTCTCTCTCTCTCTCTCTCTCTCTGTGTGTGTGTGTGTTTGTTTGTGTGTGTATATGTGTGTGTGTGTTTGTGTGTGTGTGTGTGTGTGTGTCTTATGGCTTTTCTTTGTTTTTTTTTTCTCTGTTTGCTTTGTTTTCTTCTGGTTTGTTTACTTTTTTCATTGGTCTGTTTGTTTTCTGAAGAGAGAAAGAAGGAGTTGGATGGGAAAGGAGATGGCGAAGATCTGGGAGGAGATGAGGGAGAGGAACTGTGATCAGAATATACCATATTCAAATTTTTTTCAATAGTAAGAAAAAACAATTTGGTGTCTGGTGAGGGCCACCCAATCCATAGATGACATCTTGCTGCTGAGTCCCCCCATGGCCAAGGGAAGGAGAGGCTCTCCACACCTCCTCCAGAAGACCATTTTATACTTGCAATATTATCTTCCACATGCTCTTGTTCGTGGACACTTGCTCTTCAGCTGGCTTTTGTGGGGCCTTTATAAAGTCAGACCTGGGTGTGGTAGGAGTAGATTACCACTTCGAAGGTTGTCCCCACTTCTGATAACTCTGGTTCCTGGTCTTGCTTCCATGTAGCTGGCTCCTTTTGCCATGCACCCCTACTACCACAAGTTCCCTCCATGGTGGACTGACCTGCTCATCTGCCACACGTTCCCCTCTGTGATGGTGACACAGTAGAGGCAAATACACTTTTTCACACTTCAGTTGCATTTGTCACAGTGATATGCAAAGTAACCAACATAAGCACCAGTCTCACCCAAGGGCTTCACTTCCATGAAGCCTCCGAATAGCCCTGCCTTCTCATTACATCACTTGAGTAAATTGCAACACCAGGGTTTGGGGAGGGTACTGACCCTCATACCATATTGTCCTAGGTTGCTTTCCGCTGGTGTAATAAACATAACCAAAAGCGACTTGGGGAGGAAAGGATTTATTTCAGCTTACACTTCCAAATAATACTCCATCCCTGAGGGAAGTCAGGGCAGGAACCTCAAGACAGGTTCTGGAGGCAGGAACTGAAGCAGAGACTATGAAAGAAAGCTGCTTAGTGGTTCGTTCCCAGGTCTATGCCCAGCTGGCTTTCTTATACAGCCCAGACCTGCCTGCCCAGGGATGGTGCTGTTCACTGTGGGCTGGGCCCTCCCATGTCAGTCCTCAGTCAAGATGACTGAGAGGCCCACAGACTTATCTGGGTAAGTCCTCAATTATAGTGTCCCCTTCCCAGTTTACTCTAGATTGTGTTGAGCTGATAGTTGAAGCTAAGTAGGGTACATATCACACAAAAAAGAATAAGATATAGTGTATGGCTTTGTACCAGCTTAAGAATGATAGATACAATAAAACTGCAATAAATAAATAAATAAATAAATAAATAAATAAATAAATAAATAGATTTCTGTCATGTGTCCTTTAGCATTTCTCTCAATGAACACACAACACACTAAGTAAGATGGTCTAAGGACTGATGTAGGATGTGGTTTCCATATTCTTATGCCTCAACTTAACCCCATCAACTCCACTATGAAACCAAACAGAAGCACACAGTAAATGAATAAAATGTCTTACAGCCAGAATTACTTTGACCAGAGAAGTCTAATTGCAATATGAAAGACAGGAACACATCCCAGCACATGTCAGTTTATAAAGACCCTCTCACATGACTAGTTCATGCTAGCTCCCAGAATTCTGGCCACCAGTATTATATCAATCTAGCGCTAATTGTTGTGAAAACTCCAGACCACTGAGCCGGGTCCTTATTTCTTAGCTGACACCACTTCTAATCCAGTTGTGGGGAGGTGAGGCCTTCTGTGAGCGGAGTCATTGCCAGGCTAACTTTGACTCAAGTGCCTTTGGCTCTTAACAGATACATGAACCCACGTGTCCCTGTGTCATTGTTCACTAGCCCATCAACACAAGCGTCTCCCATCGAAAGCACTTTGCAGATTTGGACAGAGCCTCTCCAGGCAGCTTGGTACATTCGAAGTAACCAAACAGCTGCACATTTGTTTTCCCCTAAATTTGATCTAGCCAAGTTATCTAGTTCCAAATATAGCTAGATAGCTCAAATAAAACCAGAAATAGATGAGTTTACTGAGTGTCCTTTGGTGTCTGTTTACCTCAACAACCTGCTTAAAAGGACGCTTTGTGATGCTTTGTAAATCCAACCTGTGCGGGTGCTTCTACGGAAAAGAATGGAGAGCCCTTGCAATCACAGCAAAAGTCGGCAACAGCCAAGCTGGTGTGAAATGGACACTGTTCATTAAGTAACACTAAAAATCATGACGGTAAGCCACTTAGATTCTTATACCCAGGAAAGAAGTTGCTGGAAGGCTGTGTGATGTGAGGGGGTTGTTGAGATCATTCCTAAAACCCTTTCAGTTCACAGATCCGAATGAGCATCCTGGTCTAGAGATAAATTTCTAGAGGAAAATGAAGCTATGCGTGACCATGCGTAGTATCTTTTTTTTTTTTTTTTTTTAAAGAAAGGTGGTGGTGAAATCTTCCAAGGGCCCCAAAGGGGTGAGCTAGTCCCTGTGTCAGTGTTCCAAACTCACTTCCTTCTAACTAGGAGGACAGTTGCTGGACAGGGCACTATTAGCCTTTCCCTAAAGCCACAACTTGGAGGTGACGTCAGCAAAGGACAGCATGATGGCGTTAGACCACAATGGACAAAGGATAGATAGTTTGGGAGGAAGCTCCACAGGAAAACAGCTGTGGATTGAGGCCCAGGTTGAGCATGGAAAAGCAGAGGCAGAGGTATGCCAGATCTCAGGCCAGACATTGCGCTCCCAAAATCACTGTGTCCTTGGTGGCCTCAATCTAGATACAGATGTCAGGACATTCTCAACTGGTATACTGAGTCAAGAGATGGGCAAGCATCACCCCTGAGGTAGTTGGAGGCAATGAACTCATGTGAGCTAAAGCAATCTGGAGAACACGGGCGGCCTGTGAGGTGTGGGCAGGGGGCAGTGGAGGAGTTATAGAGAGCCATCTTGATAAAAGCCGTGAACAGTGAATCTTTTACTCTATTACACATTGGGTAAAGTCATGCAATGGGCATTGTTAGTAAATTATTTCATGGGAAAGCTGAGGTGAGCACCCAGCAAAGGCCAGTATACCATACTCAACTACATAGTGATATTTTTAAGCCTTTAAAGCATTTAACCAGCAAAAGAGTTGGTACCATCTGATCCATGTATATACCATGGGCTTAGTTACTGTGAGTCTCATATCTACGAGTCCCAGCCCCAGTCTCAACCCCAACCTTGTGACACCTGATGCCATGCTCCTGGCTATATCAGAAGTGGTGGTAGCACATTCAAAAGAGGTCATAGGTCTACAAAGACCAGGCTCTCTGGCTTGCTTTTTTTTGGACACCTGTGGGACCATCCAACTGCAGAATTAGTGCAAAGGTTTCATCTTGACTGCTCTTCATTTTTAAAAATTTATTTATTTATTTATAAACTCTTTATTGATTCTTTGTGAATTTCACATCATGTACCTCAATCCCACTCATCTCCCATCCCTCCATATCTGCCCTCCACCCTTGCAACCTCTCTCCCCAAAGAAAACAAAAAGTTAAAATAATTAAAAAATAAAAACGGAGGAAAAAAAAAAGTCCCAGTGTGGAAGCTGTGATGTGTCATGGTGTGTCACCCAGTATACACTTTTGCTCGAATGGATTTTGCTTGCAAGTGTTCATTGTAGTAGTGAGTCATGGGTCTGGTTCCAGGCCTCTGGCTTCTGTGGCACTATCAATACTGGATCTCCACAGATTTCTCTCAGACATCCTGTTGTTGTCCTGAGTCATGGAGATCCTGCAGCTTTGACTCTGTAGGACCAGCCCCTTCACATGCTCCAGCAGTTCTTAGAAGGGGTGGATGCTAGGGTGGGCCAGCTCAAAACCCTGGATCTGGGCCTGGATGGTAGTTGAGTTGGTCCACCTGTCTGCTCTCCCTCTTTGTCCAGGTGAGGGGTGGGACCAGCTCTCCCACACCACCCCATAAAGGATTGGGATCAGCTCTCAGGCATCCACACCTCCAGAGCCAGCTCTCCCATGCTGCCCAGGTAGGGGTGGGGTGGGTCAGTTGTCCTGTCTGCTGCAGGTGGCCACGCCACCAGGGTTCACTTTACTGTGCTGCCTAGGCAAAGTGCAGGCCCACTCTCCTAAGTGCTGCAGCCTGCAAGGGGCACCTGCCTTTCATTTTTAACTGTGTCCTTTTCAGATGCTAAAGGTCTGTTACCTCATTGGGAAACTCTAATGTTCATTATGGTGGGGTGGGGGTTGCTATATCTATTCCCAGCTGTCTCAGCTGAGAACACCATGGACATTTGATTCAGAGCCCACGGAGCTCCATGAAGGAGATCGCTTCAGGTTACTGATGTGAGGCTACATCCTCTAATTATATTCTGATATAGAATAGTAATCCAGCATATTTCTTACCACGTGTGCCAATTCAACATGCCCTCTGTGTATGTGTATTCTTGGAAGTACACTGTCTTCTAATTACAGCATCTCCAGTGCTCAACAAAAGACTAGCAGGTGGGGATGGCAATTGCAGTGCAAACATCTGGCATCCCTGCAGGCAGTGTGGGAATGGTGGTGCCCAAGTCTGAAGACCAGACACACAGCAGCAGCAGCAAGGAAGCCATGGTGACTTGAGAAAGAAGTCAAAGCGACATGTCCGCATTATGTGTCCCCTGAGTCTTCAGGATTTGGAACAGGTGCTTTCCAGCACGTCTTGTTCTAGAGGGGTATACACACCATAACAGGAGGTGTCACTGGTCTCTCTCTAGAGGGCCACTGCTTTGTGAGAAGAGTGTGGCACTGTGTGGGGATCACTGGTACCATATCGGATACCGAAGGGGCAGTAACTCTGAAGTCTATCAAAAATACAGCCAGAGAGTGCAAGCCAAGGGAGCCTCAATTTTAGCTGGTCTTGGATTTAAGGAAATAAATGAAAACAAAACATTGTAAAGATGAAAAAAAAATAAACAAACATGTAAAGCAGAATCTAAAGGCACAAGCCCTTCTTCGAGGAAGTCACATGCATGTGACAAAGAGAAGAGCTGTCTCAGTAGATGAAGGGAGAGTCAAGAACCCACGTTCACACTTTGGGTGGGAAGGTGATGCAATAGCCCTCTGCTGGTGAAGAGAAGGGAATCTTGACTTCTCTTTCTGTCGGATGCACACACGGTATCATTTAGCACAGGGACTCTTAAGCTGTAATGACCTAAACCATCTCAGGTACTTTTTTTCTGGAATATCATTTATTAGGCCCGAGTCAAGTTAACCAGATGTCACACAGTGGAACCGTAGCAGGTGCTGTGATGGAGACAATCCAAGATCTGGGCTCAAGGCGAACACCAGCACACCATCCAATTGGAAAATTGGCCTTGAAAGTGGACAAATTGCCCCTGTGGGGTTTGCTGTAAATGAGCACATCTCTTTGGATTGTAAACTAGTTCATTTTAGTCATGACTTCAGTAGATTTTCATTCATTAACAAATGCCAGAATAAGAGTCTACCATGTGGTGGGCAGTTCTGGGTGCTGCACTCACCAAACCTTTCTTGCAGTAATCACTTCTATAAGACTATATGCGGACTTTCCTCATTCCCTTTAGCTGATGTATATTGCATCACCTTATGTGTGAGCACCACAGGGTCATTATTACTAAAGGATGGAGACAAGGGATAAGACCCTTTTTAGTCTTCAGTTTGGGTCTCATGTAGCCAGACTGGACTGAAACTTGCAATAGCTAAGGATGATGTAGAACTTAGGCTCCTCTTCTGTATCTCTCCAGAGTTGGGAATGCATGCCTGAGTCAACAGTCCTGGTTTATGTAGGGCCAGGGATTGAACCCAAGGTTTTATGAATGCTAGGCAAGAGCTCTACCCACTAAGCTACTTTCACGGCCTCGCTTTCTTTATTCTTGTCCTGATAAATTTCGCAAAGCTTAGCAAGTCTACTGACTTTCCAAATCCTTAGCATATTGCCAAACAGAAAAAGAAAGATGTCATGAAGCAGATTAAAAAAAAAAAGAAAGAAAGTTGATTTTCAACAATGGAGGAGGCTAGAACTGAGAAGCAGTAGATAACATGTGATAAAATTACACATCTCTGTTATTTTGACAAGAAATCTACACTGAGGCCAGAGATAAACCTTCCATTCCACTTCCTCAGTGGCTGTATCTACAATGATACACTGGAAACTAGGCTGTGGAAGTCAGGTGACACCCATATTTCAGGTAAAGGAAATTTTGTATTGCCCCATAATACCAGGTAATAGCTTCCTTTCCACCACGTCTAGTTCCAGCCTTGAGTAATCTTTTACTTTTCTTCTTGTTGCAACAAAAATGCCTTACAAAAACAAGTAAGGAAGGAAAGATTTATTTTGGCTCAAAATTTGTGGCTATGGTCCATCCTGGTGGCAGGAGTGTGAGGTGGTTGGTTGTGTTGCCCCTGGAGTCTAGAAGTAGAGAGATGAATTTGGGCTCTAGGTTCACTTTCTCCATCTTATTCATTCTGCGGACCCAGCCTAGAGGATGGCACCACCCATATAGAGGGTGGGTCTCCCTGGAAACACCGTCACAGATATGATTCTAAATTCTGCCAAGTTGAAGCTCAAGACCAGTCACCACATGTAGCACAAAGAATTTATTTTAAAAGAGACACTTTTAGCAAATTATGGTTATCACAGGGATAGTCATATGCACTGGTCTGCACATTAAGAGAGCAGAGTTTCTCAACTTGACAAACATATTGAAAGTTCTATAATTAATGGCGAGGATCATGTGCTGCCTAGACTTGGTGAAATCCAAAAGATGAATATTCTAACTGGAACTTCTCCTCCCTGTTCTGCTCCCGTGGATGAGGTCCCTTACATGAATAATGTTCTTTATCAAGGGCACCAGAGACAGTTCCCATTCTGCCAACTTGCAGAATTATTCAAGCAAGCTGGTCATATCTTCTGCAAAAGCAGCAGACACCTCATCCTGGATACTCTAAATCATGCCTCCCACAGTCCCTGGCCGTTCCCTGGGTTCCTGTGTGTGGCCTGCATGCCCTCCTCTCACATGGGGGCAGATATAACAAATAAGACACTGTGCGTCACCTCTGTCCCTAGCTGGAGTCTCTGACCATCCCTGTTAATCCTAAGGCTGGCATCCCACCCTCACAAATGCAATGAAAGGAGGTGATTTAATCACACCTTTTCCCAGTGAAATAAGAGCTTTACTGAAATAAACTTGACTTTGAAACTTTAGGAAGTATTAGAAATCAAGTATTTGTTTAAATAAAAAGAAATACAGCATCAAGAGAGTGAAGCAATCCACTCAGATATTTCAATAGCTTGTCCATGTGATACACCAGCAACGAAAAAAAAAATAGAAATGGTAGGTTGTTATCAGCTGACACTTGCATGGATTGTTAATCTACTCTGGTTTTTGAGGCAGGCACCATTATCCACATTTACAAATGAGGAAATTGCCTTAAGTAACTTATGCAAATCTGCAAAGCTAAAAAGGAAGGGAAACCTGGATTCGAATCAGAGCAAGTTTCTTAAGAGCACCAGCAGGCACCTGGGCATTTCAGGGATACGAGACTAGGGAGTAAGGATGGAGGGGGTGGTACCTGGAACTGTCGGCTCCAAGGGCAAAGCTAGTAAGAGAACAGGCTATACCTGCAACACAAGTTTTAGATGATTTTGTTTTGGACAGAGAAAACAAACCAACTGTCTGTCCCATAAACGCACATCGTTAGGGACGAGTAATACAGATAGACTCAAGCAATAAGAAGGGACAGTGATAGGAAAGGACATGAAATAGATAGATCTCCACACTGTGTTATGATGTCACTTTCTGGATACCTCACAGTTCTACATAGCATCCTCTGTAGAAAACGCGGTCGTAAACATGTATGCTCTGAAGGCATTGATCAGCACCCGGCTCCCTCCCCTTACGTAAGCGTGTTGATGTTACATAACGTCAATACCCAGAGCACCAGCCAAATGATGTTATGCTAACTGATGGGAACAGGGAAGTACTGCAGAGCTCAGCACTTCCCAACAGCTTCCTTCCGGAGGCATCCAGTAAGGAGAACCGACTCACCTCGGGAACGCATCTCCTGCAGGTGGGTAATAGGTTCTGTTGCGCCTATTGCACTTCGTGATGAAAGTCTGATGTTAATCCCCATTGATTCCATGTATGCGTTG
Source organism: Peromyscus attwateri (assembly GCA_902168425.1). Classification (NCBI taxonomy): domain Eukaryota; kingdom Metazoa; phylum Chordata; class Mammalia; order Rodentia; family Cricetidae; genus Peromyscus; species Peromyscus attwateri. The sequence goes on from CABHPP010116209.1 coordinate 19,410, forward strand.
ATTTAAGGAAGTACATTAAAAAATTCCTCACAGTTAAAATCAAAACAAAAACAAACAGCAACAACAAAAAACCCACCTGCTGATGACCTGCTGGCCTTCATGAAGATTTCTTGTAAGACTGCCCTGTTTGGAGGTGTTTAAGACACAGTGATTTATAATGGCTTTTAAGGAGCTTAACCGAGGTCTGAATCATTGTATGTCATGTAGATTTGAGTTATACCTAGGCTAATGTATCGGTTTAGAGCAAATGTTTACACTAACATTACACCACAGTGTCTTTCACCAAGTCTCCCCCTTACAAAATTGGATTTTATTAGTTTTTCTCTCCACAGCAAGACTTATGATAATTGGTATTTTAGTCACTGTCTAGGTATATAATCATGTGCACACACCTGCTGTGTGGCCTCTAATTTACTTTGACTCCTTTTTATTACATTGAGACTTCGAGGTGAGGGATGGAGACTGTATATATTATATATAATACGTATAATACATACATATATGTGTGTATATATATATATATAAGACACATATATATTGGAGACATATATAAGGAAACTGTATATGTCACAGGCCTCACATCTGCCTGCAGGACACTTAGTTGTGGCTAGAGTTTTCCTGCCTGGCCCACGGTCAGGATAAATCTCTTTCACCTGCCAGTCCCACAGCCGCTCAGACCCAACCATGTAAACACAGAGACTTATATTGCTTATAAACTGTATGGCCATGGCAGGCTTCTTGCTAACTGTCCTTATATCTTAAATTAATCCATTTCTATAAATATATACCTTGCCACGTGGCTCGTGGCTTACCGGCATCTTTACATGCTGCTTGTCCTGGCGGTGGCTGGCAGCGACTCCCTCCGCCTTCCTGTTCTTTTAATTCTCTCTGTTAGTCCTGCCTATACTTCCTGCCTAGTCACTGGCCAATCAGTGTTTTATTAGCAACACATTTGCCATACAGAACATCCCACAGCACTCAGTACATTCTGTGTACATATACACAGGCTATAGGATCTTGTCCGATCATGGGTTTCACGTCCATTGACAATATAGCATGTGGTTAAGCATAGCTCTCACAGGAATCAAATGGCAGTGGTGTTCCCCAGCACAGGCCATTTCTCGAGTCATAGCAAAGGCTTTGGTAAAGGACTCCAATGGCTTGTTTACCACAATCCAGTGGCCAGGCCCTCTGTGAGGCCACATTAAAAGGAAGCAACATCTAAGCAAAGTATCCAATTGCAAAAGATCTTACAAAGAAAGAAAAGAAGGTCCTACCATATTCAAAGGCTAAAGAGAGTTTAACTCCACATGCTGTTTCTAGGTTAGGTCAATTTATCTAAGTTTTCTCCTGTTTTCACCCATGTCTGATCAGCCCATGGGTGCAAATGTTTCCATAGATAAGTGATCTTATTTAAGAAAACTAGACTTAAGGAAGTCTAGACTTCCCCACTGGGTACATTGAGGGATGTGTTATTCTACACTACAAATAATTCTTTACAGGACCGCTCTTCTTGTCTTTCTATAAATATGATAGAGTACATTTGGAAGATGAAATGAGTTTTGTGCATTGTGTGTGTGGTGTATGTGTGGGTGTGCATAAGCACATGGGATGAAGGATCTCTCCCTCTGCTAATCTCCACCTTATTGCCTAGAGACAGGGTCTCTCTCTGAACTTGAAGCTGTTTGAGCTAGGGTGGATGGCTAGCAAACTCTCAGAGATTCATTTGTTCCTGTCCACAAATGCTGAGGTTACAGCACATGCAGCCATGCCTGGCTTTCTACTTAGGTGCTGGGGATTTGAACTCAGTTCCTTGTGGTTGCAGAACACACACTGAGTCATCTTAGTGGTGAGGAGAGTGCTCAGTGATGATGGTCACTGTAGTTTGGATCCAAATGTCCCTCACAGGCTCATACTTGAGTGCCAGGTGTCTTCTCCCTTGTGATGATGCGATTGTGAAGGTCACAGAGTCTTTGGGAGGCAGGGCTTTGAAAGTTAACCCACATGTGGTTCTGGCTGAAGTGCTCTGCTTCCTGTGTGCCACCGGTGATTCTTACGCAAGAACGAACTGCAGCAAGCTCCTGAGACCACAGACTCAGTCGCTCCTGCAACAGTACCCTCCTGGCTATGAAGGGTTAAAAATCTCATTGAAACTCAGCCTAAGGGACCCTTCCTCCACTACACTGAAAGGAAATTTGTCACAGTGATTAGGAAAGCAACTAATGTTAGCACATGGGCACATCTTTAATGCTCCTGATCTACACACTCAAATGGTCAGGGTGGTAATGGTTGGTTATGTTCTGTGCACTTTACCACAATTAAGAAATGTCTATTGCTGCTAAGAAAAAGAAAACAGCACAGAGTGTAAAGGAGCTGAAGAGGGTCAGGATGGAGATCATTCAGGTAAACAAATCTTTTTAAATTTTATCGTATTATGTATATGGGTGTTTTGCCTAAATGTATGTCTGTGCAGCGTGTGCATGTAGTGCCAGCAAAATCCGAAAGAAGGCATCAGATCCCCAGGAACAAGAGTCACAGACAGATGTGAGCTGCCATGTGGTTGCTGGGAATCGAGCCAGGGTCCTGTGGAAGAGCAGCCAGTGCTCCTAACCACCGAGCCATCTCTCCAGCCCCTCAGGTGAACAAATCTGGATCTTACTCTCAGTAAGATGTAAGCCACTGTGAATTTTTAAATGGAATATGACTATGCCAGCATTTACTTTCAAAGAACCTCTGTGGCTTCACTCTACAGAGCGGATAAAAGACAAAGAGTAGAAATAGGAAGAATAAATTAAAAAGTGCTTGAGCCCTTTCCTTTACTGTAACTAATTGGTTTGACTTCAAAACACAACAATTTTTTAATGTACCCATTTAAGGTAAAAATAAATAAAAATGGATCTATGATTTGTTTCTTTACAGAAAATCATTTTTTCATTTTTCATTTTCTTTCCTTTGCATTTTTAACTAATACATAGTGGATTTCTGACTAATATAATTTATGAAAATGCTATTCATAAACTGTCCAACATGACTCCTTGGTAGACTATTGCTCTTGCTTGAGTAGTGGATGATAGAAATATTCTCAATAATGTCTCATTGGCTGAACAGATGGCCCTAGGTTATTGCTTTCTTGACACCAATGGTCAATACAGTCTTTCCTTCCATTTTATTTGAGCCATTCCATTCGACTCCGGGATCAAGAAGGGTTCTCGCAGAGAAGAGGCACATTTCTAAAAGTGAGCCACATACCCCAGGAAGAGTCTGCTCTGAAACTAAAATAAATACTTGCAGCACCCCAAAGTAAGGACGGGGCCAAAACACACACAGTACAATGGCAGGGATCCCACTGCTAACCACAAGATCAAGTTGCATCGGTAAGTACCAAGACCTTTTTTTTTTTGGACTTAGTCCAGTTTCCAACTCCATTTCATGAAGCAAAGACCATCAAAAGTACATTCGAAGAATGCTTTATAACTGTTGCACAACCCTAAAGAGTTCTGGAGTTCTGGGGGTCCAGACTTTCTTGTTTGGAGGAGGTAGCATCCAGTTATCCTGTGCATCATCATAGTGAACAGATGTAGGAAAGGAAGAGCACACGGGTAGCTTTGCTTGGTCTGATCTGCAAGTGCTGTACATCCCCGTTAGCTCCAAAGCCGTGCCCTCGCAAACAGCAGTGATGGGGACAATGTCCTAAACAGAAGGACTTCGGCTGGGTAAACAAAGCCTAAAGGCTGTTCTCTGTTTACCAGACAAATGGATCTTAAGACAGGTTTGTGTTTACCAGCAATCACCCTTAATCTTCCCCCAAAAGGTCAACAGCCTTGGACAAGGGCACCTAGTTCTAGTCAATTAAGACAGCCTGCATCAGCACAAAGCCCCCATCTTGCTGACATATAAAATCTGCTTTCTTTTTCGACATTTTGCTCTTCTCTCCACCCTCCCCTTCCCCTGCTCCTGAGACGGCCTTGGCAGTTTGATCCTAATAAACCTTGCTTTCTACTCCCAGAGTGGTCTAGTTTGATGGTTTCAGTGCACCCTAGTTTACATCTACCCCTCCTCCTTGCATCCCTCCAACTACAGTCCCCCTTGTAGGGGAGCTAGGATGTGTAGTCTGATAGAGGAAGGATAGAAAGACAGGAAAATTTGGGGGAACAAGAGAGAGGAGCCCCTTCTCCTGGAATCTGGTTAAATCTCTCATGAGCTGAGAAGCAAGAATTCCAGTATAATTAATATTTTTTGTGAAGGTTGTTGACATAGAGATGCTAATTGCTTTTATAGACAGATAGTTTATGTTAAAGGAGCAATGCAGCAATGAGCCAGGCTTAAGATCTCAATGTATTTGACATTGGAAAGTGCCTCACTCCTTTCCCCAGACATTTTCTGGAAATCTCGAACAAGACCATGATTTGTTTACAGTAAAGCTCTCCTGTCCTCCTACAGAACCACCCCCTACAACTGCTCTGTGATATTGTTTATATTCCTCGAACACACAAGGTTCAAAACTCTTTGTATAAAGTAAAGACAAGGAAGCACGGGTCTCCTTTGATACACCTATCCCCATACTTGGTCGTGCCTTCCCCCCTCCCCCATATTTCTCTTTCTCTCAATTCCCTACTTAAAAATCTGTGTTTAAAACGTCCTTTAATAAATGATGACTTGCTCTTACAAAAGCCCACACCCATGCTCTCCAGCTTCCCTTTCTTTTAACACTGGTACTTAAAATCCATATTAAAATATCATTAATAAATTCCAACTCCACTTCATACTGGTTCTATCAAAGCTGAGAATCTGTTTGCCCCTAACCGAACTCCTTAACTGATTAGGATTTCTCTGAGTGCCAAGGAACTATGTCTCTGCCATGTCCCCTTAGATATGATTTGGGTGCCCTGGAAAGAGAAACAATCTTAATCATCACTTAGACATCTCAGTCCATCCTAGGATGCTGTGGTTCCCCTGGATCAAGATCAAGATTAAGATGTCAAAATCTGGAGGGGAGGAGCAGATTATTGGTAATTGTCCTTAAGGAAAATGTGTTTTATTAATTCTTTGAGAATTTTGTGTATACATACAATATATTTTGATTATCCCCACTCCCTAGTCCTCTCCATAATTCCTCTGAGATCCATCACCACCTCACCACCCCCTCTACTTAATGACCTCTTTTGTTTTTAAATAATAGACCTAGTCCAGTTAGTGCTGCCCATAATATTCATGGGCTTAGGGCCATCTTCTGGGGAGTGGATCCTCCTAACAGAGACTACATACTTAAAGAAAACTTACTCTCCACCCCCCCTCACAAATAATCAGCTGTTAATATGCTCTCTGCTAGGGGTAAGGGCTATAAGCCCCTCCTACTCTATGCTGGAATGTTGACTGGCCTGATTTGGTGCAGGTCTTGTGTATAACACCACGGCTGCTGTGAGTTCATGAGGGCTGTCACTGTGTCACATCTAGAAAACACTGTTTTGTTCCTGCCCTCCCTGACCTGTAGACTTAGGATCCTTCCACCCCCTCTTCTGCAATGGACTCTCAACCTTGAGCACGCATACACTATAGATGTGGCTAAATACTCCACATTTGTGTCTAAACACTCCATAGATACTGCACTTTGATCAATTGTGAGTGCCTGCACTAGTTGTATTAATTTTTGTGCATATATCTATGCACAAAATTTATGTATGTATGTAGAAGATACTAGGTCCATTTAGCAAAATAATAGTAGTAGGCTCACCCTTGGAGCCTGTGAGCTCCGAGCCATGGATTCTTGGCCAGATTTGTAGTGCCTGGCTTGTGTTTCCTCCTGTGGATCAGAAATGAACTCCAATCAGAATGCAGTTGGTTGCCCCATAATATCTGTGCCATTAATGCACCTACGGGTGTGTGTCATTATTATAACTGACAGGGTTGGCAGCAGGGTAAGACTGTTGAGGACTCTTTTCTACCAGCAACCTTGCAGGCAAGGAGAAAGCTTCCTGGTGATTACTAACTTGATTTTTCCATGTCCTGTGACCAAAGTATGTGGTGTCTTCAGCAGCGGGGTCTTATCATCAAGTTTTGGCAGCAACCAAAAGCAATGGCAATAACCTGTACTATTGTGGGTGGGAGGATCTCTGGAACACTCCTGACCTGAAGGGAAGTTTTATTCTACACTTGGCACTGGGCTTTGGCAAACTATTGTTTCTGGGAGGAAATCTCCATAGGATAGCTCCAATTATATGAATATACAAATATATTTGTATGTAACACATATATGTTATATGTGTGTATGTGTGTGTGTGTGTGTGTGTGTTATAAAATAGTAGGTTTTCATATTGCTTTTTCAAACATCCTTAATGTTAGTTATTCCTTCCTTACCCCCTCCTTTTCCCTGCTTACTTATCCTTCTCCTCATTTAAAAACTCCTATCCCGTTATTCCCCCTTTCTCCTTCTTATTTCCCATGTTCTACTCTCCTCCATCCCTTCATATCTTTCTTTCTCCACCCTCCTGTAGCATGAATTGTTAGAAGGTCTTATTAATAAAAGCAAACCCAGAGTCAGAAATGATGGTGAACGCTGAAGGATCAGAGAAACAGAACAGGCCACAGCTAACCTCACCTTGCCAATTCCTCAGCTGATCCTGTTTCCTCAAACTGAAAGCCTCTGTGTTCTCATCCAAATGGATCTCAGCTGAACTACTGCTCAAAAGCCTAAAAGCTTAACAGACTCTAATTTCTGGTCCTCACGCCTTATATACCTTTCTGCTTCCTGCCATCACTTCCTGGGATTAAAGGCATGTGTCACCATGCCTGGCTGTTTCCAATGTGGCTTTGAACTCACAGAGATCCAGACAGATCTCTGCCTTCAGAATGCTAGGATTAAAGGTGTGTGTGCCACCATTTTCTGGCCTCTGTATCTAGTGACTGTTCTGTTCTCTGACCCCAGATAAGTGTATTAGGGTGCACAATATTTTGGGGAACACAATATCACCCTCCCCTCATCAATGTCCCCTTTCTAGTTTCCTGGATTTGTGGTTGATATATTGTGCACCCCAATAAACTTGTCTGGGGTCAGAGAACAGAACAACCACTAGATAGACATAGAAGCCAGGCATGGTGGCAAACACCTTTAAAACTAGCATTCCGGAGGCAGAGATCCATCCGAATCTCTGTGAGTTCAAGGCCACACTGGAAACAGAGCCAGGCATGGTGGCACACACCTTTAATCCCAGGACTTGAGATCTCAAGTCTTGCTTGGGAAAGACTCATGCCTTTAATCCCAGGAGTGATGGCAGGAGGCAGAAAGGTATATAAGGCATGGGGACCAGGTATTAGAGGTCTTTTTAAACTTTTAGGCTTTTAGCAGCAGTAGAGCTGAGATCCATTTGGATGAATGGATCTCAGAGGCTTTCAGTCTGAGGAAACAAGATCAGCTGAGAAGTTGGCAAGGTGAGATTGGATGTGGCTTGTTCCATTTCTCTGATCTTTCAGCATTCACCCCAATACCTGGCTCCGGGTTTGTTTTTTATTAATAAGACCTTTTAAGATTCATGTTACATGGATTCTACAGGAACTCTGAGTTAAACACACACAAAAATATTCTGTAGTCAGACTTTCCTTTAGACTGCCAGCTCACAAATAATGACACAGAGACGTATTATTAATTGTGAAAGCTTGGCCTTAGCTTAGGCTTTCCCCAACTAGCTCTTATAGCTTAAGTTAACCTGTTTTTTTATTAATCTGTATTCTGACACGTGGCTTGATTACCTTTCCTCTATATCATGTGTCCAGCTTCTTCAGTGTCTCATTGGCGTCTTTCATGCACCAGATTCATTCCAAGTTCCTCTCTCTGACGAGGAGTCCTGCCTAGTCTCTCATGTCTAGCTATTGACCATTTAGCTCTTTAGTAAACCAATCACAGCCTTCACACAGTGCTAACAAATATTCTGCAACAAGATTGCATGCTAGCATTCACATCTCAGTGAGGGTGTGTGACATTTGTCTTTCTAGATCTCCTTACCTCACTCTGTGTATTTTCTGGTTCCATCCATTTACCTGCAAATTTCATTTTTCTTTATAGATGAATAAAATTCTGTTGTGTGGAGGTGCCACATGCCGGTACCATGTAATTTTTACTGTTATGGATCTTGCAGTATAACTTAAAATTAGGGATGGTGGCAACTAGCCATGTTTTATTTTTGTGCTTCCATGTGAATTCTAAGGTAAAATTTTCATTTTCTATGAAGAGTTGCAATGGAATTTTTGATAAGGATTTCATTGAATCCATGTACGGCTTTTAGTAGGACTGCCACTTTTATAGTATTAGTCCAGCCAATCCACATGCATGGGAGGGCTCCTCATATCCTGATGCTTTCTTCAATTTCTTCAGTGTCTGAGAATTTTCATCATCCACATCTTTAACTTCCTTAGTTAGATTTATTATTCCATGAGTATTTATTCCAACGACTGGGATTTTTTAACCTGATTTCTTTCTGAGCATATGTGTTGCTGATATATAGAAAGGCTATTAATTTTGGCATGTTAATTTTATAACCTACTACTTTGCTGAAATTGTTTATCAACTCTAGGAGTTTCCTGGTAGTGTCATTGGGGTCTCTGATATGTAGACCCAGGTCATCTGCAAATAGGGATATTTTGACTTATTCCTTTCCTATTAGTGTTCCCTTTACTCCTTGCTCTGGTTGTTCTAGCTAGAATTTCAAGTGCTATTTCAAACAGGTGTGGTAAAAAGTGGACACACTTGTCTTGTTCCTTTTCATAATGGGAATGCTTCCAGTTTAACCTGATGGTGCCTCTATTTGCCAAGCATATAATTATGCTGAGATATATTCCTCCCACCCCTAGTCTCTTCAGGGTTTCTATAATGATACATTTTGCATCATGTCTTTTCTCTGTTGGTTTAAATGCTCATGTGATTTATCCTTGAGTCCATTTTGTGCTTAATTACTTTTATTGATGTATAAATGTTGAGTCAACCTTGCATCTTTGGAATAAGGCTGACTTGACTATGGTGAATAATCTTTTTGGTGTGTTCTTGAATACAATTTGCAAATATTTTATTGAGAATTTTTGTGTCTTTGCCTATTAGAGAGACTAGGTTATAATTCTCTCCATTTCCCACTCTTGTTGGGTCTTTGTTTAGTATCAGGGTAATACTGGTTCATAAAAGGAGCTCACATGTATTCCTTCCTTTTCTGTTTTAGGGAATAATTTATCTAGTACTAGTGTTATTTCTTCTTTTAAGGTCTAATAGAAGTGTGTGCTGAATATATCCAGCCTTGGGCTTGTTTTATCTGAGAGACTTTTAAATTACTGCTTCTAAACCACTAGTTGGTATATGTCTGTTTAAATTATTTTCTTCATCTAGGTTTAACTTTGGTGAGTCATATATATACATCTAGCAATTCATCCATTTCTTTTAGATTTTCCAGTTCAGTGAAATATAAAATTTTAAAGAATGTCCTTATGAATCTTTGAATTTCCTCCACGTTTATCATAATGTCTCCCTTTTCATCTCTAGTTGTATTAATTTAGGTCTTTTTTTCCTTTTTGGTTGATTTGGATAAGAGCTTGTCAATTCTGTTTATCTTTTCAATAGCCAACTGAATCATTGTATTTTTCAATTCTATTTCGATCATTTCTGCCCTGAGCTTTATTTCTCTCTGCTTAGCACTTTGGGATTGGTTTGTTCTTGTTTTTCCAGTGCCTTCACAATCATTATTAGGTTCTTCCTTTGAGGTAGCTCTGATTTTTTAATATGGGTACTTAGAGCTAAAAATGTCACTCTTAGGACTGCCTTCCTTGTGTCTCATAGATCTAAATATTACATTTTCATTTATTTATATGAATTAAAATTTCCTCCTTCCTGACTTCTTCAATGAGCCATGCATTATTCAGAAGTGTGCTGTTTAATCTACATGAATTTGTGTATTTTCTGTAGTTTCTCTTGCTGTTGATTTCAGATTTATCCCATTGTGATCAGATGGAGTTTAGGATGTTGTTTCAATTTTCCTATATTTGTTGAGAGTTGCTTTGTGTCCTAATATGTGATCTGTCTTTGAGAAGGTTCCATTAGGGTGCTGAGAAGAATGTATATATTTTGGTGTGTGGGTGGAATGCTCTGTAGATGTCTGATAGGTCCATTTGATCTATGTATTAATTCTAGTGTTTCTTTATTCACTTTTTTGTACAATCTGTCAAATGATGAGAGTGAGGTATTGCAGTTATCCAACATTATGGTGTTGGGATTAATCTGTGGTTTTAAGTTTAGTAGTGTTTGCTTTATAAAGTTGGATGAACCAATGTTTAGTGTGTGTATATATTTAGAATTGTAATTTCTTCTTGGTGGATTATCCCTTGACAACTCTGAAGTAACCTTCTTCATGCTTCTGATAGGATTTGGTTTGAAGTCTATTTTGTCAGATAATAGAATAACAATGCCTGCTGGCTTCCTGGTTCAGTTTGTTTGGCGTATGTTTTTTCTATCCTTTCCCTGTAAGACACTGTTTATCTCTGAGTGTAAGCCGTGTTTCTTGAAGAAAGAAAAAGAGAATTGTTTCTAATAAAATCTGCTAATCTATGTCTTTTGATGTATGAATTAAGATCACTCCTACTCAAAGTTATTATTGAAAGGTCTGTGTTGCTCACTGTCATTGTTGACTTTGCAGTATTTGGGACTTCTTCATCTTCTGTTGTTTAGTGAATGTTATTGTATCATTTATTTTTTTCCTCCCTTAGTTTCTTGAGTGTGTTTATCTTTCTCCTCAGACTAAACTATTCCTTCCAATATCTTCTGCAGAGCTGGCTTGGTGTTCATAAATTCCTTTAATCTGCTTTTATCATGGAAAGTTTTTCTTTCACTGTCTATTATGATCGATAGCTTTGCAGGGTATATTAGAGTAGGTTGGCAATTGTGGTCTTTCAAAATTTGAAGGACATCAGTTAAAGCCCTTCTTCCACTCAAGGTTTGAATAGAGAAGTCAAAAGTTTTTCTATGGGGCTATCTTTTCATGTTTCTTGGTCTTTTTTTTTTCTTTCTCAGTTTTCAATGAGCTTTCTTTGTTTAATTTAGTGTTTTAAGTATAACATGGTACAGGGCATTTCTTTTCTTGTCCTGTTTTCTGTGTGCCTCTTGTATCTGGACAGGCTTCTCTTCCCTTAGATTTGGGAAATTTTGCTCTATGATTTTATTAAAAACATTTTCAGTGGCTTTTACATGAAATCCTTCTTTTATGCCTACTGTCCATAGGTTCTTCCTTTTCATGGAGTCCCAAAGTTCTTGTGTGTTCTTTTTACTCAATTAGAAAATTATTATTGACCTTGATTCAGTTCCTGTTTCCACCTTTATATCTTGATAGTCTTTTCCAGACAGTCCATTCTACTGGTGATGCTTTCCACTATACTTTTTGTTCTGACCTGTTGTGTTTTTCAATTCCATCATCATTCAGCTTGGAGTTTCTTCATTATGTCTATCTCTTTACTAACTTCTATTTTTGTATTGAGAATTGACTTCTTTATTTCACTCAGTTGTTTTTGTCTTGGAAAATATTGGAGTCCTTTAGATTTTTTTTAAACTTTGTTTATCCTCATTCTTTTGAAGTCTGCATCTGGAATTTTGCCTGTGTCATTTTGGTCAGGGATCATTAGTATGGGGTTAGTAATTTTTGGAGAGAGATTGTTTTGGTTTTTCAATGTTACTTGTGTTTCTGTACTTGGATGTGCCCATCTGGGATTAGATCGTTGGTCAGTATTTCTGTTGAATTCTTTAGCTAAGGTTGCCACCCTTTTTTAGTGGATGCATTTGCAGTGTTTGGGAGGTAGGTTATAATACAGTTGCAGTGACATTTTTGTGCTGAGATTGGTATTCTGGAGCCCTATAGCAGTGGTTCTCAACCTTCCTAATGCTGTGACCCTTTAATACAGTCCCTCATGTTGTAGTGAACCCCCAACCATGAGCTGGGTGGCGGTGGCGGCGGCGGTGGCGGCGGTGGCGGCGGCGGCGGCGGCGTGCGCCTTTAATCCCAGCACTTGGGAGGCAGAGTCAGGAGGATCTCCGTGAGTTCAAGGCCAGCCTGGTCTACAGAGCGAGATCTAGTACAGGCACCAAAACTACACAGAGAAACCTTGTCTCAAAAAACCAAAAGTAAAAGAAAAAAAAACATTTTCATTGCTACTTCATAATGCTATCTTTGCTACTGTTATGCATTGTAATGTCAATGTCTGTGTTTCCCAGTGGTCTTAGGTGACCCCTGTGAAAGAGTAGTCCAAACCCCAAAGGGGTCACGACTACAGGTTGAGAAACACTGCCCTGCAGGTTGAGTGCTGTCTTCAGTAGCAGCCACTTTTCATAGTTGACCCACTCTGATAATAGAGCAGCAGGAGACTACAAAACAGACATGTGTTGGCCAAGGACTGGTTTATGCAGTACTGTGTCTACACTAATATGTATGAGTGGAAGTGAACGGAAGAGTCAGGGTGAGTCTGGGGATAAGTACTAGTTTGTTAGGTGAGAAGTTGCTGAGAGGGACATACATGGGAATGGTAATAATTGGGGCAAGTAAAAAATAATAATAGTGTGGCTATGGGTAGGTTTGGGTTAGTTGTAAACTAAAAAGAGGAAGTAAAGATGCACACCCAGATGTTGCAAATGAAGTCAGTCTCTGGGCTTTAGGAGATGTGACTGTAAAAGGGATGGGTACTGGAAAAGAGAATGAGAAGGAAGAAGAAGAAGAAGAAGAAGAAGAAGAAGAAGGAGGAGGAGGAGGAGGAGGAGGAGGAGGAGGAGGAGAAGAAGAAGAAGAAGAGAGAGAGAAAGAGAGAGAGAGAGAGAGAGAGAGAGCACGAGCGAGCTCTCCTAAACGAGTAAAGGGGGTGAACGGTAGAGGACAGTGTTGACTTGCTCCAGTGACTCACAGGACTGCATAGAACCAGCAGCAGAGGAGGGAGGAGAGCTGGCTGGAGATATGAAGACAATGGAGAGATGTGGTGATATTGTGTCCCCCAAAATATTGTGCACCCTAATAAACTTATCTGGGGTCAGAGAACAGAATACCCACTAGATACAGAGGCTGGAAAATGGTGGCACTCACACCTTTAATCCTAGCTTTCTGGAGGCATGGATATCTGTGAGTTCAAGGCCACACTGGAAATAGCCAGGCCTGGTGACTCATGCCTTTAATCCCAGGAAGTAATGGCAGAAAGCAGAAGGGTATATAAGGCGTGAAAACCAGGAACTAGGTGGTTAAGCTTTTAGGCTTTTGAGCAGCACAGTTCAGCTGAGATCCATTCAGATGAGGACACGGAGGCTTCCAGTCTGAGGAAACAGGATCAGCTGAAGAATTGGCAAGGTCGAGGTGGCTGTGGCTTGTTCTGTTTCTCTGATCATTCAGCGTTCACCCCAATACCTGGCTCCAGGTTTGTTTTTATTAATAAGACCTTTTAAGATTCCTGCTACAGAGAGATAATAGGATCACCGGCAGATGGGGAACAGCTGTACTGAGAAGAGCGCTGGGTGAAGACCTAAGGAAATGGATCACTGGCCTGAATGCTGTTTTCGTCTCTTTGGAGGCTCCCCTCTTGTCTCCCTGGTTCTGGTCTGTAGAAGGACGGGTCAGGTCCTTCTCTTGTGGGCTCTCAGCTCCCTCTGTGTGGAGTTCTCGACTCTGTTCTGTAGGCTGTGGCTGCTGCATCCCTATAAAGCTGCTGGTGGCCGGACGCTAGCTTCTGGCGTTGTTTAGAACGTATGTGTATCTTTACAGCTTCACCGTTCCCACTCCTTGGGCACCGATGGTGACCCTGGCGACAGTCGCTGGCACCTCTTCTTCGAAATCCCTCCTGGCACCGCTTGTGTGGATTTCCTGGTCAGTCTTTTACCCCAGGTGCCTGCACTAAAACGCAGCATTGGTTGCTGTCCTAGCAGCAACTCCATTCTGATAGAGTTTCAGGTTTCATTGTAGAAGTTTATCGGGGTGTCAGTCATGTTGATTTGGGGACTGGGGAAGCAGCTGATGGAGTAAAAAGACATTCCTTTTCCCTTTTTTTTCCAAACCATAACCATCCACTCACTCTGGTGACACGTCCAGTCCACCATGGGAATTGTGTTTCATTTACTCATTACAGGTGGTGGCTTACAACCATCTGTAAGTCCAATTCCAGGGGATGGAATACCATGTTCTGACTTCTGTGTGAAACAGCCATGCGCATGGTGCATAGATATACATGTAGACCACCACACACACACACACACACACACACACACACACACACACTAAATAAATAAATAAATAAATCTAAAAAGATTTTTTAAGAGAATTTTTAGAATTGCATTGGCAAAAATGCAATAAAATAATATAAGTATGCATGTATATGTACAGTTTGTACACGCAGATTACATATGAGTATAGATATGTTTAAAATTTTAGCTCTATATAATAGGATTATAGACTGAATCTGTGTTTCTACTAGGAAGCAGGAGTATCTCTGTAAGTCCCAGGCCAGTCAGGGCTACATGGTGAGACCCTGTCTCAAAAACAAAAGAAGGAAACAAACATTATCAACAACAAAACATACACACAGAGTAGAAAGTGAGAGAAAAGGAATGAGGAAAGGGAAGAGTTGAAGAAAAGGAGGGAGAGGGAGAGAGAGGAGAAGAGAAAGAAATTGGAAACTGGAAAGAAATTACAATGGGATCATTAAGAATCACAGCCTTTTAAATTGTCCACCTCTGAGCCTTTTCATTTCTTTCAAGAAAATTTCCAGACAGCCCGCTAAGCAGCGGGTTTCACTGTGCATTTTATCATGAACTTTATCATTTCTAGCACAAACTAATTTTATGTTGGAGAAAACCATTGGTAAGTGTTATGTATTTAAAGGTAATGTTTTCTAATTATAAAAAGGGCAAGTCAGGCAAAGGAATGACACTATCAATCATGCGTTCTAACAAATATTTACAGGGCACACAGCAAATGCCAGGCATTGGCCTGTGCTTTGGAAATAGAGCAGCAAGCAAACATATCACTTCCTTCTTGGAGCTGATACACAAGATAAAGGGAGAGACAAGTGTCAGCTGAGTGGAAATATACAGTGGGCTCTTCAGACAATGGCATGAAGCAAAGCAAAACAGCATGAAAAACAAGGAGCGAGAGGCCTGCCTGCCTTGCACCACGCCGAAGCTTTGCTTTGTAATTTTTTTGTGTCTGAAACAGAACATTCTTGATTCTCTTGAATCTTCATGACCTTTTAACTCTTAACAAGAAGTATCCACAATGGGAGACCTGCGGACTCAAAGTAGGTTTTCAGGATTGCGTGCCTGTCTGACCCCTACCTTTGAATTTTAGTGACTAGGGGAAATAGAACAGGAGGGATCCTTAGGTAGAGCTAATCAAACAAGGCATTTGTACGTGTTCCTGAACCGGCTTCCAGATTTCTTTTCAGTGATTTCATCCACTTTTAGTTATATGGGGACCAGTCCCATTACCCAATACAGGGAGCCCAACCCCAAGCTACATATCAGAATTCTTTGAGGAAACCCTCCAAGCGAGTCTGCTAAACTCAGAGTGAATATCCTTGGGAGCTCTGAGATGATGTTTGGAGTGTCACAACAGTGGTTGATTCTGACATTTGAGATCTTCTGATTGCATAGCTGTATGTTAACTGTGACAATATTAAAAAATTATACCTTTGGAAGCAATTCTTCCAAATTCAATCAGTTCAAACACCAAAAAGAATGTCCTGGAATGGATTATATCACTACACAATACTTGAAGCAAAACGTGCAAAATTGGAAAGCCTAAAACAAGTGTATGAAAGTGAAGCACTCGGGCTGAGGTTAAACAGTGATGGTGGGGGGACTTAAAACTTCTTTGCTAGCCTCCCCATGGTACTAACCCCTGCTGTGGGATGGTCTATGTCAAATGCTCTGATTGGTCAATAAATAAAGCACTGATTGGCCAGTGGCCAGGCAGGAAGTATAGGCGGGACTAACAGAGAGGATAATTGAGAGAACAGGAAGGCGGAGAGAGACACTGCCAGCTGCTGCCATGACAAGCAGCGTGTGAAGACGCCGGTAAGCCACAAGCCACGTGGCAAGGTATAGATTTATAGAAATGGATTAATTTAAGATATAAGAACAGTTAGCAAGAAGCCTGCCATGGCCATACAGTTTGTAAGCAATATAAGTCTCTGTGTTTACTTGGTTGGGTCTGAGCGGCTGTGGGACTGGCTGGTAACAGAGGTTTGTCCTGACTGTGGGCCACGCAGGAAAACTCTATCTATAAACCCCTGCTCTGCTCTTCCCTAGGAGCCCCTTGGAGCCTCCAGGTTCCTCAGGATGTGCCTTGAAAATCATTGACTCTTAGACCTAACAGCTGACCTTTGATTTATAATACCTTAGCAGCTCTTGTGATTTCATTTTGTCTTCTTTTATTGTTTCTTTTGATTTTTTTAAAGAATCTTCCTTGCGGTCTTCCCTGGACAGAAGGAATTATAAATCATGAATGTTATATATTATAATGAGTGCGCAAAGGGAAGGAATGTAATTAAAAGTGATATCGTCAATACAGTAGTCAGAAAGCCAGAAGTAGGAACTCTGAGGATTGCATATATCCATACTGCCCACTTTGCTAACCATGTCAAGGTGTAATAAATCCACGCAGGAAGGATACAGACAGCCACGCCTATTAAGCCAATTAAGAATATAAAAGTCCTTTAATTTTGGCCAGCCACCAAGAATGGGCTCATGCCCCAAAGTCTCTTGGTGCCAAAGCTCAGAGGCACAGCATTTTAAAAAGCAAAACCTACAATTACATCAATGGTAGATGAGGGGCCAAGTCAGTTTAGACAGAACATAGTTATTTCGGACACAGCATGACAATGAATTTTGACTCATACCGTCTGCAGTTATTTTAGGTTAAGGTTGTATAAATATTATTTTGGTTAATACATCTGGACCATGGTCATGGACATCTCAAATGTGTTGCCAAGGCAGATGTGACTTGATGGGGGTAGGGCAGAGGGCTGAGAAGGGTCAAAACAATCACAGAATAGAGCCAGGACAAGGTGGCAGGACATGAGTCACTTCAAAAGAAAGATGACAACCTAGGAAGGTGGCAGAGTTAGTAGTCACTCAATGGACTCTGGGATTTCTTTTCAATTCACCCAGAACCTTGTTTTTTCTGCCATACTTAGGAAAACTTTTCCTGCCCCATTCACTGAGCTAAGTAACAAATTTGTTTTCCCAGTTTTCACTCAACGTAGATTTAAGTCAGGAATTCTTGACGGGAGCAAAAGTTGGTCTTTGTGGACTTGATGAGAACAGCTGTTGTTTTTGACTTGTAGACCTACATGAAGTACCTCCTAGAATAGATAGGATAGCTAAGACATAAAAATGTCATCCGGTCATTAGGAAAAAACATCGAAAAAGACTCTTGAAAATGCCGGGAGGAAGGTAATGATATTCTCACGTAGGCGACTTCCAACCAGAACTACGTGAGCTTACCAGTGTAGCCATGCTGAGCTGGAATTTCAGTTGATAAATGTCAACTCTCAGATTACAGGAAAACAGCTATTCATTCAACAGCAGGCCATTAGCTCTCTGGAGGGTTGCTGCCTGATGGAACAGAGGATCTCCAGAAGGCTACTGCAATAGTTCACATCGGAAATGGACACGTTCCTATTTTAGAGATACTTTAAAACACACTGCTTTAAGAACCTGATACCACTCCATGAAAAAGTCCCCATGATTAAGGTCTCCACGTTGAGATGCACAAAATTTTCTTAAAGTACATGGTTTTATTCTAGGACATCTTTGCTTGTTTATCCATTAAAAAAAAAAAATCTCCTGGCACAGTAATTCTTCAGGCTGGCAGAAAGAAGCAATCAGGAGGCCTCACATTTTCCATCATAGGAAAACTTTGTTTGTAGATGTACTGAGTTCCTCCTTGGGCAGGGAGGGACTCCTGTTCAAAGAGAGGCTTTGTTGGTTTTGTTACGAGGATGTCCTTTATCTTCGAAGCTTGTCAACATTTCACAGTCACAAATGGTCTAGGTTGGTGTAACCTGCTGTTCCGTAGCTTTTAAAGTGCATTTGTATTTGCAGGGCTTAGGAAGCACACAACGGGCATTAAGGAGTCTTCCCAGGCAGTTTTTTAGCTCATTTCTGGCATCGATCAACTGTTTTGCTTTCTGCGGTGAAGGTTTCTTCCAGATAAAACCTGACTTTGGCCCTGGATTCTATTTTCCCAATGGCTATTAATCAATTTTGCAAGCTGCCTAAAGTCCTTTTTGGAGATAGGCTGCTATAAATAAGTACACATAATCACTGATTTATCCAGGAAGTACAGAAGTACAGGCTAGATGGACGTGCAAAAAGGCATGCCCAGGCCATAGGAGTGCAGAGGGTGACAGACTGATTCTTCTCTGTGTCCACATGAGTCATGCTGTGTGTGTATTTCACCCTGTTCTGGGGGCTCAAAGGGGTCATAAACAGCATGTGATCCAGGAGGTTACTATCAAAACAAACATGTTTCTCAAGACACAAGCTGTAACTTGAGATAATTTAAGTATATATAGAATGTTTTCTTAAAGGGCCTCTACATCTACAATTAATAAGACTCACAGGGGAGTAAAATGAACTGGGTTTCCTCATGTTTAGAGTTGGGATAAATTAGATTGTTGAGTTATGTATAGACATATATGTTAAAGAAATGTTTGGCTGGACGGCAGTGGCTCATGCCTTTAATCCCAGCACTTGGGAGGCAGAACCAGGAGGATCTCTGTGAGTTCGAGGCCAGCCTGGTCTACAGAGCAAGATCCAGGACAGGCACCAAAACTACACAGAGAAACCCTGTCTTGAAGAACAGAAAGAAAGAAAGAAAGAAAGAAAGAAAGAAAGAAAGAAAGAAGAAGGAAGGAAGG
>CABHPP010116210.1:0-34915 GCA_902168425.1 Peromyscus attwateri
GCGTATCCTGCTAGCTTGGCTTCCTCAACATGGCGGCCCCCTTGTGTGTGGAGGTGGAGTTCGGGTGAGTGAGAACTGGGGCGCCGTGGGGATGGAGCAAAGCTATAGGGCCTGAATCTCGGACCTCCCTCGACCTGCCGAGGCTACTGACGCCCTCAGAGAGCCGGGCCCCTCGCCTGGCCTCTGACAGGCGCGGTCTCCCAGGGCGACGAGCCCGTAAGTCGGAGAATAGAGATGCGCTGACAGTCCCTCCTTGGTCTGTAACGTGCGGGACTCAGAGGCGTTGATAGTAAGCAGGTCATCTTCCAGCGTGTTTTACCAGTGTCATTCCGAGCCGACCCACCTTGTCTGGCATTTGGGCTCCTAAGGGGAGCACCAAGTCTCCCTGTTGAGTAATCCTTCAGTTCTTGCTTTCGGGGGCAATTCCCGCCTAGTTTCTTCTTGGATGAAAGTGTGGCTAAGATAGCACTCCTGTCTTTCTCTTTCTCAAACATAAGAGTTTTAATCAGACTCGAATCTCTTTCAAAGTAGTTGGATGAGTGCCTTCTGCATCTCTGGAGCCCAGATACCAACCACGGAGGGAGCGACCAACATTGACAGTATTGTGTGCACAAGATGAAAAGTTCCAGAATTGGGATACGTATCCATTACTTGAAGGAACACAGGGAAAATTGAAAATCTTCTCAAATCCCTACTTTGTTCTTCCAGCACACAGAAGGTCTGTCATGGCCTCAAAATCTGCAGAAGACAGACTTCGGAGCTGAGAACAAAGAACTGAGGCCTCTAAGAGATGTGTGGTTGTTTCTAGAATAATGGAACAGCGTGTGTGTGTGTGTGTGTGTGTGTGTGTGTGTGTGTAGATGAACAAGCTAAGGTCGAAGTGATAAACATTAGGGTAGAAATGTAAAATTATTTCCAAATGCCTATCTTCCCATTGGATGCCCCCGTTCCTTTTATGTTTTCCCTTCACTGGGTAGTTCATTCACCAGTCATTTATTGAGTGCCTACCATGTGCCAGGCAGTGAGCCAGACACCGAGGATACAAAGATAAATAGCACTCTGTCTATTCCCTACAGTGTTCAGCATTTCTGTCTCTTGGAAGGGGGTAGTCTCATGAATGTTAAGTGCAGTTTAATTGATGATACTGTCTGGCTGCTTGGATCCAACTAGAACTGTATTGGTCTGTCTTCCTGACTGTTTTGCCTCTCTGACCCTTAGCCCAGCTAACACCCTACCTTCCCACTTCCCAGCCTGGGGATAAGAGAAAGCTTCCTGGTGCCTTTACCAGCCTTAGCAAAACTGAAAAGGAAGAAGCTACAGGCTCTCAGCGTTAATGTTTATCCATAGCTAACTTGCTTTTCATTCTCAGTGAGTCAGACATGGTGTTTATTCATCAGAGATGTATTCTGTCTGCCAGATACTGTGCTGGCAACAGTGAGGAAGTCATAAAGTGAATAAGACCCTTGCCCTCCAGAGTTAGCAGATCTACACAGTTGCTTTCTTTCTAGCTTCAGCTTTCCTCTCGCTAAGAGCAACATTGAACTCCAGCAAGACAAGACAACGTTCTTTACCCACCTGTCCGTCCCCTTCCACGCCTCCCCAAATAAGTGACCCATCAGAATTGCAGCCTCACAGGGCTTGGTGGTTCATGCCTATCATCCCAACACTTGGAAGGCAGGTGCAGTTGGATCTCTAATTTTGAGGCCAGGCTGGACTGTACAGCAAGAGACCCTCCATAAAAATGTAAAAATAAAATAAATTAATAAATATGCTTGTCAAATCCAGAAGCCTTCCATCTATCCTCCCAATTTGGT
Source organism: Peromyscus attwateri (assembly GCA_902168425.1). Lineage (NCBI taxonomy): Eukaryota > Metazoa > Chordata > Mammalia > Rodentia > Cricetidae > Peromyscus > Peromyscus attwateri. Next base: position 1,815 of record CABHPP010116210.1, read on the forward strand.
TTTGTTTGGAGACAAGAGCTCATGATACAGCTCGGGTTGACCTCAGATTTTCTATGTACCTGAGGCTGGCTTTGATCATCCTGGATCCTGAGTGCTGAGATTACAGGGATATGCCACCCTGCCTATCTTTTTTTTTTTTTTTTTTTTTTTTTTAATTTTGGTTGTTTGAGACAGAGTTTCTCTGTGTAGCTTTGCGCCTTTCCTGGAACTCGCTTTGAAGACCAGGCTGGCCTCGAACTCACAGAGATCCGCCTGCCTCTGCCTCCCAAGTGCTGGGATTAAAGGCGTGCGCCACCACCACCGCCCGGCCTATCATATATTTTTAACCTCTGACTTTTGATTAACTGTGTAACTTGACAGATATGCTCCACCTTTTATTATGAATCTGAGAAGATTTTGAAAGGAACCACAGTGCCTATTATCCTCTCCTCACTGGTCCTAGGAGTCTAGAAACTGTTGCCTCTAAGCCTTGAATAGATATGATCCTCTTGGTGCCACCAGCTCTGTTGGGTCCTTTAGAAGCCTTCCTATTTTTTTTTTTGGGGGGGGTGAATTGTTTTCAAGATGGTTTTTTTTTCTGTGTAACAGCCCTGGTTGTCCTGGAACTCACTCTGTAGACCAGGCTGCCCTTGAACTCACAGAGATCCACCTCCTGAATGCTGGGACTAAAGGTATACACCACCATACCTGGCTCACCTCTTTCTTGTTAGGACCAATTCTATCATCTTTTGGCATGCCTCCTGAACTGTTGTTAATAGAGGTGGGTTTTTTGTTTGTTTTGTTTTGTTTTCTGAGATTTGGTATCCAAGATGGCCTATATCTCAACTCAGTAGGTAGTGGAGGAAGTCCTAGAACTTCTGGTCCTTCTGCCTCCGTCTTCTCAGTGCTGTGATTACAGGCATGTACCATCATGCTCAGTTATGCAGTGCTGGAGATGGAATCCAAGGCTTCCTGCATGCAATGCAGGCACTCTACCAACTGAGCTATACTTCCAGCCCTAGCAGAGCATTTCTTTAGGACACAGAATTGCACATGTAGTACAGGTGTGTTTGGGCACCTCCTTTCCAGGCTGTAATGACCTAGATTTGATTCCCTTTCCATGAGTTTGGGAAGGTTTTGGAAAAGCTGGATATACTATTGAGATCAGAGAAGTAGGAGAAGTCATATTCATTAACATGGCAAATATTTTTTAAATTTCTGCTGTATGCCAGGCCTTATTTCATTTAGAACCTTTTCCTGTTCTGTAAAGTAGACTGAGACTAGACATGAATGGGTAGGTTTTTTTGTTGTTGTTGTTGGTTGATTGGTCATTGAAGCAGGGTCTCGTGTAACACAGGCTGGCTTTAAACTCGATATGTAGCTGAAGATGACTGAATTCTTGTTTCTCCTGCTTCTCCCCAAGTGCTAGAATTATAGGTGTGTGATACCATGCCTAGCTTTTAGATAGGTGTATTTTAAAGCAACTAGAAAAAAATGACTGAAATGTCGACTTGTCACTGATATTAGCAGACACATGCACTAGGAATTGGGGTATTGAGAGAAGATGGAGGTATCCTGGTTAAGATTGAATGGCAGGCAAATCCTATAAAGCAGAAGAGGATCTGGCCTTAGGTCTGTGGGGCCCAAACAGCCCCCATGTCTGCCTCTCTAAATCAGTCCTGAGGTTAAATGTGCACCTTCTCTCACTCCAGACATGCTGACAGAAGTACTACCCTCCCTCCCCTGGGCCTAGCCAACCCAGCAGTGATGGGTCACTCAAAGCCTCATTGGTTCACTCTTCATCTGTTTGTAAGAGAAAAAACAGGCTTGGCTTCGGAGCCTGGCACTACCAGCTTTGGCCACTCTTGATTATTTGCCTCCAGTTCCCACCCCACTTCTCTGACCCTCTAGTCCTGAACCCCCTGCCTATCACCCTCCCCCAGCCCAGCTGCTGCATGTGCCAACCCCTACCCAGCAGAAAATGAGGCTCTTGGAAGGGGATAAATGGAGGTTCTGTGTGGGCTTGCAGCTGAAATGGCCCTGTGCACAGCCACAGATGGGCCTTTGCTCCCCCTCCACATTTCTGCATCAACAAAGCATGACCTTGTTTAGATGACAGTCCCCCATGTTTCCCCCATGACAATGTTTGCCTTGCCTTTGCCTCCTAGTGGGCTGCCTCAGGACATCTCTGTTCCTTGAGATTGGTAAAGGGTGGTGGGGTGGGAAACATCACATCCATCAAAAGTCTATTAGGGCCTTCTCCGTTCAGATGCACGTGAAGTCTGAGATGGGAATTGGGAAACCAGAAGATGAAATAGTGTGGGGCACTTAAGGCCCTACTGCCCAAACCAGAAGTCCTGGTTTCTGGACTTGGCTTTGAGCATCTCTGCTGCCTTGACCATCCTTTGGCCAGGTGCTGGGACACAGAAACAAACTGAACTCTGCCTTTCTGAAAGAGCTCTGGGGTTACTTAACTTGGGGCTACAGTCCACTATGTCAGACGGAATTAACAATGTCTGCCTCCTCCCTCCCTTGCTAGGATGGCCAAGGTGATGAAATGGGGTGAGGAACAGCCTGTAAGTGATAAGGTGATGTGAAGAGCTGTGCTTAGTCAGTGCTAAGCCCAGTGGGCTCTCTCTGCCTCCATTGCTGTGTTGTGTGCACAGTAGTGCATAGAAGTGAGCAGGAACAGGGTTATTTCCACCCTTACCTGGCCAGAAATGCACAGGGTCTCCAGAGCACTCCAGAAGGGCAGCTCGGCAACTTTGGAAATAAGATCAAGGCTTGAAAAGGTGTGTTCGTGGCCAAGGGCTGACTGGAAGCAGAGGCAGAGCCTGATTTCCTTCTTGGGGCTGGCAGCTCTGAAGCCTATGTTCTACTGCTGTGTACTGAACAGAAGAAAGCAAAGGAACACTGGGTGGTAGTGGCGCACGCCTTTAATCCCAGCACTTGGGAGGCAGAGGCAGGCGGGTCTCTGTGAGTTCGAGGCCAGCCTGCTCTACAGAGTGAGATCCAGGAAAGGCTCAAAGCTACACAGAGAAACCCTGTCTCGAAAAACCAAAAAAAAAAAAAAAAAAAGAAAGAAAGAAAGAAAGAAAGCAAAGGAGGCTGCAGGCTTGGGTCCTCAACTAATAGTGAAAATTGTTTCCATCCTCATATCCGCGGCAGAAAGTCAGTTTGAGAGGCAGTCACTAGTCACTGGGCTGTCCCTGAACCCTATTCTCTGCATTTCATCTCTCACCACCAGCCCTGTCCCCAGTAATCAGACTCCTCTCAGTCCTATTAGCAGTAACTTACTCAGCTGTCTTTCTCTGGCCTTCCTTTACAGAGGTGGTGCGGAGCTCCTGTTTGATGGAGTAAAAAAACATCAAGTTACCTTGCCTGAGCAAGAGGGACCTTGTGAGTATTGGATTTCCTGGCTGCTCTTTGGGGCCACTGGGCATGAATGGGTCTGTGGTTCAAGTAGAAACAGTTAGGATTGTCCTGGCCAGTAGCAAAGCAAGAAGAAGCTGCAAAGTATGTTTTCCTCTCCTTGCTGGGGTTGGCCAGCTCTGCAAGAAGGAGTGAGAAACTGATCTTCACATGGAGAATGGCTGGATCAGTGGCTCATCTGTTAGGAGCACTGGATGCTTTTGCAGAGAGCCCAGGTTTAGTTCCCAGCACCCACACATCTGTAACTCCAGTCTCAGGGGATTCAGGATCTTCTTCTGATCTCTGTGGGCACATATGCAGGCAAAGCACTCATACAAGCCAGATGTGGTAGTGTTCACCATAAATTCCAGCATTTGGGAAGCAAAGGCAGGAAGGCCAGGTAGATCTCTGAGTTTGAGGTTAACCTGTTCCACATAGAGAGATCCAGGCTAGGCAGGGCTATACAATGAGGCATTATCCCTTTTTTTTTCTTTCTTTTTTTTGGGCGGGGGGGGGGTGGGGGGGGGGGGGGTAGGTGTGGGGGGTGTTGAGACAGTATTTCTCTGTATAGCTCTGGATGTCCTGGAATTCACTCTATAGACAATGCTGGCCTCTAACTCAGGGATCCACCTGCCTCTGCCTCCCAAGTGCTGGAATTAAAGGTGTGCACCACCACTGCCCAGCTTGAGACCTTGTCTTTTTAAGACAGGGTTTATCTGTGTAGCTTTGGAGCCTGTTCTGAAACTCGCTCTGTAGACCAGGCTGGCCTCTAACTCACAGAGATCCGGCTGGCTCTGCCTCTCGAGTGCTGGGATTAAAGGCATGCGCCACCACTGCCTGGCCATTGTTTTTTGTTTGTTTGTTTTTCAAGACATGGTTTCTCTGTGTTGTTTTGGTGCCTGTCCTGCATGCGGCACCATCGCCCAGCTGAAGCCTTGTCTTAAAAAAACAGGCTGGGGGGATTTAGCTCAGTGGTAGAGCGCTTGCCCAGCAAGCGCAAGGCCCTGGGTTCGGTCCTCAGCTCTGGGAAAGAAAAAAAAAAAAAAAAAGGCCAAGGAACTCGCACTTACATCGCAGGGCGGTGGTGTCGCACACCTTTAATCCCAGCACTCAGGAGGCAGAGCCAGGCTGATCTTTGTGAGTTCGAGTCCAGTGTGGTCTACAAAGTGAGATCCAGGACAGGCTCCAAAGCTACACAGAAAAACCCTGTCTCCAAAAAAAAAAAAAAAAAAACCAGGCTGGGCGGTGGTGGCAGTGGCGCACACCTTTAATCCCAGCACTTGGGAGGCAGAGCCAGGTGGATTTCTGTGAGTTCAAGGCCAGCCTGGTCTACAGAGTGAGATCCAGGACAGACACCAAAACTACACGGAGAAACCCTGTCTGGAAAAACCAAAAACAATGGGTTGGAGAGATGGCTGAGCAGTTAAGAACACTGACTGCTCTTCCAGAGGTCCTGAGTTCAATTTCCAGCAACCACATGGTGGCTCACAACCATCTGTAATGAGATCTGATGCCTTCTGGTATGAAGGCATGCATGCAGACAGAACACTGTATACAAAATAAATAAATCTTAAAAAATAAAAAAAAAATAGAACAAAAAACCCCCACTCGTATGAATAAAATAAACAAATCTTTAAAAACAGGCTGGGCATGGTGGAGCACGCCTTCTGTCCCATCACTCAGTGGCAGAAGCAGGAGGATCTGTGAATTTGAGGCCAACCTTGTTTACCCAGCAGGCTCCAGGACAGCACAAGAGAGACCTTGTCTCAAAAAGACAAACACAAAATTAAGAGGGTTCAGCAAATAAAGATGCTTGCCACCAAGCCTGATAGCTTAGTTCTGAGCTCCAGGACCCACGTGGCAGAAGGAGAGAACCCTCAGGTTGTCCTCTGACCTCCACGTGTATACAGTGGATACAACAACAGAAAAGGAGTTTATTAAAATACCAGTTTGGGCTGAAGATGGAGCTTAGCTGTCGATTTGCCCAGCATGCATAAAATCCTTTGTTTCACCCCAGCTCTGAATAAACCAGGCCTTAAACTGGGTGACCCTGTAATGTCAGCACTCAGGAGGTAGAGGAGGATGACCAGAAGTTCAAAGTTAGAGAGTTTGAAGCTGGCCCGGGGGTACATAAGAGACTGTGTGCAAACTCAAGTACCACAAGTTATGCTTTATCTCCTCACGCAGTTTGCTTGACACAAAACTACACATTTTCATAATTCCATCCCTGGGCTGTGTGACTCACTAAATACTCAGCAAGTGTCTCTTGAGTAGTAATCATTTCTTCTTCTTGACCTTAGTAGTGACGTCTTCTTTGTTCTGGTTCCTGCCTGTGACTGACCCAAGAGGTAGCTGCCCGTTTCCACTGGTTGATTAGTTGTTTCATTCACTGATGGACGTAGGAGCTCTCTTTGTGTAGCCCAGGCTGTCCCTTTTCCTCTGTTGCACCATCACAGGCATGCCCCGCTCCTGCTCAAGTCAAGTTAAAAAGTAGCTGGCAAGGGAGGGCAGGAGCTGAGCAGCAGTTCCTGGGCGCTTTAAACTGCTTAGCATGCATTTCACAGCCTCTCTGGGGCCAGCTGTTCCTTTCTCTGCTCTCCAGGCCTGTTTGCTGATCCCTTTCCTACCTCCCTCCTCTCCCCTCCCCTCCCAGTCCCTGTGCAAAATTGCTTTTGAAAAGATCCACTTTCTGCTTAATTAAACAATGAGGAGCGTCCCCTCACACATCTGTAAACCTCCTTCTGAGGCCAGTTTAGCCCACAAACTGCTCCATTCTTACCCCCATTCACTTGTAAATGGAGCCTCTGAGGTTCCCTCCACCCCTCTTCCCTTTCATTCCACCCATGCCAGCTCTTTCTTCTCCCTTTAGCTCAGGCCTGGGGTGGGAATCCCAGAAGATTCCTGCCTTGGAGCCCGAGCTGTAGACTTGGTAGGGAAGGGGCAGTTTAACTTATGGACGAGATTTAGAGGCCCAGGTGGAGGTGAGAAAACGCGGGTGTTGGCATGGGCCCTGTGCTCCAGCAGCCCAGGGGACAGGAATAGCATAAGGCACACTTCTGCATGGGAGAAAGCGCTTCAGATGGAGCAGCCCTTGTCTCCTGTGTGTTCACAGAGGCTGAAGGAGGCCCTGTGGCAGCCAGGGCTATTTCTCTTCAGCTCTGAGGGGCAGTGGGTTCTCAACCTTCCTAATGCTTTGATCTTTTAGTACAGTTCCTCATGTGGTGACCTCCAGCCATACAGTTATTTCGTTGCTACTTCATAACTGTAATTTTGCTACTGTTGTGTATTGTAATGTAAATATTTGATAAGGAAGATATCTGATATGCCATCCCCTGAACGGGTCACAACCCACAGGTTGAGAGCAGCTGATCTAAGGAGCCCTGCCAGTGGGGGCTGTCAGTATCTCCTAAGCAAGGAAGGTCTACTGGGGCAAGGGATTCTGGGTGGAGGTTCCTTTTTCTTTCTTATTTTATCATATAAGGTTACCTAAGACCATTTTCATGCCAAGTATATAATGTACTTTGAGTATATTCCTTCACTTTTGTGACCCCCCAGTAAGTCTTTTTTGAGGTAGGTTCTCATGGAACCCAGGCTGGCCTGTAAACTTGCTGATTAGCCAGGGATGACCTGATCTTCCTGCTTCAACCTCCCAAGTGCTGGGATTACTGGCTTTTACCACCAAGTCTAGCCTAATGAAAGGTTTCATACTTTCACTCTAAGATGGACACACCATGGTTCCTATGGCATGGCCATCTTTAGGTCAGGGCTCTGGCAGCCCAGAGGATAAGGAATCAAGACTCGAGTACACAGCTGAGTGCACCCATCTGTTGAGTATTCCCTGTGTGTTTGATGCTGATGTCCTGCTGCTAGCATTTCGCCTTAATCCTCATAGCAACCCTTTGGAGTGTTGGTTATTATCTACATTGTCAGGATAAATGATACATTGAAGTGAAGTGACTTGCCCGAGGCTATGTAGCCCTCAATGCAAGCCTCTCTATTTGACCTTTAACTGTCCACCAGTACATTGCAGCAGCTCCTCTCCCTGCTGTCCTCTGATGGGCCAACCAGGTCCAAGGCCTCTTGCACTGGAAACCTTGCATTAGGGTACCCTCTTCCTTCCCAGCTGAGTGTGTCATGCACAGCCTTGGAGTGTGAGTCTTCCCAGACAGCTTGCCCCAGGAGCTGGACCAACCACTGGCGTCTTACAGAGCTGACCACCTAAAATGGGAGGAAGACGGTGGGAGTGATGGTGTGTGCCTGTAGCCCCAACTACATGGGAGGCTGAGACGAGTATTGTCTGAGGCAGGACCTCAGACCAGCCTGGGCAACCTGGGAAGGAAGACCAATGTGTGGGCCCCACCCTTTCTTATTTCTTTTTTTGTTTTTTTTCTCTTTTTTCTTCCTTTCTTGCTTGCTTGCTTGTTTTCTTGCTTTCTTTTTTGGTTTTGTTTTCTTTTGTTTGTTTGTTTTGTTTTTTGAGACAGGGTTTCTTTACATAGGCCTAACTGTCCCGCAACTGACTCTGTAGACCAAGCTGGCCTCGAACTAACTCACAGAGATCTGCCTGCCTCTACCTCCCAAGTGCTGGGACTAAAGGTGTGCACCACCACCTCCTGGCTCTACCCTCTCCTATTTCTGTTGCTCCCATCTGGCTTCCAGTGAGCACATAGCATATCCCACAGAAGGCCCCAGCACTACCTGATTTGTGGTACACCTCTCTCTAAGGCTAGGGTTCTGGGTGGTGGGCAGAGCATGTGGAAAACCAACATACTGGAGAGTCCAGAGGAGACAGTTCCTTTCCCTGTATTCAGGAATAATTGATAGTCTAGGTACAACTCCAAGATTGTCTTATTTGATCCTTATATCAACGCATTCTTTTTTCAAAAAAGTTTATCTTATTTTATGTGTATGAGTGTTTTGCCTACATATAAAACTGTGCACCATGTGCATGCTTGGTACATCAGAACAGGGCATCAGATCCCCAAGGACTGGAGTTGTAGATGATTTTGAAATGCCATATGGATGATGAGAATGAGACCCAGATCCTCTGCAAGAGCAGCTAGTGCTTTTAACCATTTAACCATCTCTCCAGATCTGCATTGTTTGTGCAAAATTTTTAAAATTGTGTGTGTGTGTGTGTGTGTGTGTGCGCGCGCGCGCGCGCACACGCGCATGCACCTGCCAGAGGAGACTAGAAGTGGGTATCAAATCCTGGAGATGAATTGAAAGTGGTTGTAAGCTGCCCAACATGGATGCTGGGAACCTAAGTCTAGTCCTCTGGGAGAGTAGCAAGCACTCTTGACTGTTGAGCCCTCTCTCCAGCCCAGTAACAATGCAGTCTTACCTCATTTTTCTTTTTTCAAGAGAGCTGAGGCTCTGAGAATTCCCTTCCTAGGTCATTTAACTAGGAAGGAATGGAGTCCAACTCAAAACTAAGCTGGCAGGCATGGTGATGTGCACCTGCCATCCCAGGACTGAGAGATGGCAGCCCTGGGATTGGGATTTCTCAGCTACACAGCAAGTTCAAAGCCAGCCTGGCTCCATGAGACTCTTGTCTCAGGTGAAGAGCTATGACTGTCACCTTCTCCCTTCCCACTGGTGTTCTGCTGGCAGTAGAGTTGTGAGAACAACATCCCTGAGCGTCAGACTCCGCTCTGGGAATAGCAGTGGGAGTGCCATGTTGTGTGGCGGGACAGAGAAGCTTGGAGACAGGGACCAGGAGACACACACCTCATCAGCACCACTAGGAGGAGGGAGCAACCTCACTTGGAGCAGGCCTTCCCCGGGGCTCTGATGTTGATCTTCCTGCCTTCTCCATTCTGCTGTCTTGAACCTGCCAGTTGCATGGCACCTCAGCTCTTCCCATATGTGCTTCCTTCTGTCCAGAAAGCTTCCCCCACCCAAGCCCATTCATCCTTCAGGCCTAAAGCTTCAGTGTTAACACTCTTGGAAAGGCTTTTCCTGTCCCAGAGGAGTTAGCATGCACCACAGCTAATTAAGTAATGTCTGCCGCCTCTGCTGCCCTCTCACAAGGAAGGCTCTGTGTCCATCTTGCTGGCCACCATCACCCTAGTGCCTGGCACAGGATAGTTGCTCAATAAATGTTTGTCTTGTAAATGGTGGCTGCAGGAGGAAATCGTGCCCAGGAGGAGTGGAAAGAAGGAAGATAGTGAGAAGGTGAAAGTAAGGTTCTCTACCCCCATCTACCCCAGAGCCACCCCAAGCCACCAGTCCCTGACTCTGCTTAACCCTTCCTCCTCCCCTGGGCGCCTTTGGAAGCCGACCATCTGGCTTGGAGCATATTTGCATATTGTCTGGGCCTCAGCAAGCCAAGCAAGATGTCCCCGGGGGTGCGTTTCAGGCCGGGCTGAGTGGCCCTTGCAGCCTGAGAAGGGAGCCATGAGTTCCACCTCTCCCCACCCCCAAATCCAGGCACAGGGACAATACAGGCTGCTGTGATGCAGCAGCCTCACCATGGTAACAAGCTATCAAAAATGTAGGCGGGCCTGGAGTGGGGGGCAGACAGAAGAGGGAGGGAGTGACCTCAGCGAATAGGAGCATCATGATAAATGAGCCAGCACTGGGCAGCAGACTCATCTCCCAGCCACCCCTCTGGGAGTCCACAGCAGTGTCATCACGTGGATGACCCCAACATGACCACTATCCCTCCTCTATTCCCAAGCTATCTAGAGTGGAGCAGAAGCACCCAGGGCTGCTTCCCAGGAGAATCCTGATTCTATACCAGCAAGCCAGGACTGTCGGATATAGCCTGTGGTCACTGACTGGGCCAACCTCTTTCCAGTCCTTCCATGTCCAGACACACAAGCACGGCCCTGGCTGCTGAGGCTGGCTGATGCCTAGCTGATGGATGTGTCAGACTCCAGTAGTTCTATCGAACAGCCACAAGATGTATGGGCTGGCGGCCTACCAGACAGTGCCAAAATGGAGGCCAATGGGATTCAGGACCAATGGGAAGCCTCTGCAACCTGGGTCTTGGGGAAGAGTCCACCAGGAGCCCAAGTACAGCTTGAGGGAGGCAGCACCCTTCCTCCTTGCCTTGGGGACTTAAAAAGGAATTTTAGCCAGGCTGTGGTGGTGCTTTTAATCTCAGCACTTGGGAGGCTGAGGCAGGCAGATTTCTGTGAGTTCAAGGCCAGCCTGGTCTACAGAGCAGGTTCCAGGACAGTCAGGGCTACACAGAGAAACCCTGTCTTGGAGGGGGAGAAAAAAAAAAGAGGAATTTTTAATTGGGAGATAGCAGTTTTAGTCCATGAACACTACTTGTTGTCCTGTGGGTGTTTGTGTCCAGCAAATAGGGACTAGTTTATTCACACTGCACCTTCCCACCCCCTGGCCCTACCCAAGGCTGGATTGCATGTGCATTGCAATATGAAGCTCACACTGGGGCAGAGTGAAACTTCCCTGTGTCCTAGCAGTCCTTTATTCTAGGACTTTGGGATAATCTAGGCAAGATAGCTCAGGCCACGCTCTCACCTTGCTTCAGCTTCACCTCAGAACTCTGTCTCAGGTGCCCTGAAAGGCAGCAGACACTGAATCAGGACACGCCCCTATGGCTTCCTGAATGCTAGTTGTTCCTCTAGGACCTCTGTTCTCAAGTCACCTGTGAGAACAGGACCTCCAGGAGCCTCAGAAACAATCCAAGTGAAGAGTGGTGGAGGTCCTGGGCACCACGGCCCTTATAGATGAAGACCAATCCAGTTTGCTATGGGCTGGTCCCCTGCTCCTAGGAAAGGCTGGTAACCCTGAGATCACTGCCTCCACATGCTGTACAAAGAGACTGGTGGCCATCCCAGGAGAGAGCTCTGGGTGTACAGCAGAGCAGGAGAGGTCCTTGCAGCCCAGAACCTCTTGCCTTGGCAAGGTGGCCACCCCCCAGGGGCTGCAAAAGTGGGGGTAGTGAGCAGTGATTTGTCAGTGTCTGCCTGGTGAGGAGCCTTCTCTCCCTCTGCTAGAGGAAATTAACTGATGTTATCGGCTCAGTGATTGTTTTTCTCCCCTCACAAAGGGAAATATATGCAGACCCTGCCTGTGAGCAAAGCTGAGGCCTCCCTGGCTGGACTGGCAAGACAGATAAAGGTGGTGGTAGCAGTTCTTTGATGCTCTCTAAGCAGCCTTGTTGAGGGAGCAGCAGCCTAGTGCTCGCTTGCGCTCTCTCTCTCTCTCTCTCTCTCTCTCTCTCTCTCGCTCTCTCGCTCTCATGCTCTCGCTCTCTCGCTGTCTCTGAGTTCTTTTTTTTTTAATCCTTTTAAATTATGTGTACATATGTATAAGCATATACATGTAAGTGCATGCAGAGTGTAGAAGAGGGTATTGTATCCCTGGGAACTGGAGGCGTAGGTGGCCATGAACCACCCAGTGTGAGTGCCAGGGAACTGAACTTGGGTCCTCTGAAAGAACGGTCCCTCCCTTCACCAGTAAGCCATCTCTCCGGCCCCTGGCCCTGGCCCTGGCCCTGCGTTCTGTAGTTCCTCCCCCAGTGCCTTGGCCTGTGCCATGGCCCCTTCTCTGAAGACTCGTCTAACAGTCACTGGCCTCTCCTAATCAGGTTTCTGGGCCCTGGGAGCCCCATGTTCACTTTCTTCTGTGCCAGGCAAAGCTTTGGGGCCTGGGGATGAGTCGGGTTTGACCTTGGTTTGTTCTGTGCCTCCCTCTCTAGGGGACATCCGGAACCTCCTTGTCTGGATCAAGAAGAACTTGCTAAAAGAGCGGCCAGAGCTGTTCATCCAGGGAGAGAGTGTGTGAGTTCCCTCCCCCATTCCCTGAGCAAGGCAGAGAGGGAAGGTTGTCTAAGCCTGCGTCCTGGGGTTCTGATTATCTGGTCCTTGAGTCCTCTGGCCCTGTTTTCTCAAACTCCTCTGAGGAAAGAGCTGTTTCTAGTTTGCTTGTCTACACTAGGCTGTTTGAGGTTCTTAAAAGCCCGTATGAAAGGGGCCTGGTCATGCATCTGGTTACCGCCTGGTTACTTTGCTTCTCCTGACCTCAGTTATCCTCTGTACAGAAAATATCAAGAAAGCCATACTGCTCAAGGTCTCCCTCATCCTGATTGATCCAGGACAGTTGTCCCATAGGCCTTTCCTCAGTGACAGAAGCATTCTTTATCAGTGCTGCCTGGTGGTAGCTGCTGCCACTTGTGGCTGGGTGAACCCTCAAAGTTGGCCAGTGTGACTGAGAAACTCAATATTCCATTTTAGCTGGGTGTGGTGGCACACACCTTTAACCCCAGCTCTTGGTAGTCAGAGGCAGGTGGATCTCTGAAAGTTTTAGGCCAGTCTGGTCTACTTAGAGGGTTCTAGAACAACCAGGGCTACATAGTAAGACCCTGTCTCAAAACCAAAACAAAACAAAAGGCTAAGGTGGGAGAATTGCCACACATTTGAGGACAGCCTAAGCTACATAGCAAGAATCTGTCTTCCAAATCAAACACAGGCTGGAGAGGTGGGTCAGAGGTTGAGAGCAAGGACTAGTCTTCCAGAGGACCGAGTTTGATTCCCAGCACCCACACCAAGTAGCTCACAACCACCTGTCACTGTACCTCCAGCTCTGACTTGTTCAGCCTCTGCTGCACCTGCACTCACCTATACACACATACACAGAAATAAAAATTAAATAAATAACACTCAAAATATTCCATTTTCTTTGTTTGTCCTTGAAGTGGCTATGTGTGGTCAGTAGGTATCACAGTGTGAGCTATCACAGAGACGCGGTTCCAGGTTACTGCATGCACGTACCCTCTCAGACACACATAGCTCCCCACCTGTTCCAACCTACTAGCAAAAACCCAGGTTCCTCCTGCCAAGTCATTCCGATTCTAAACAAAGATGGTCTCCTGTGTAAAGGAGGTGGGCCATGAAATTGGGAGACTCTTGCGTCTGCCTTCAAGAATGGGTCACCCTGTGGGCTGGGACTGCTCTCCACTCTCCAGTTTCTGGCACAGCAGTCCTGGAAGCCACCTGCAAGGACATCAGTGCTCCCTTGACCATTGCCAGTAGGAATCAGGACTGGTTCTCAAACATTTAAGTGCCTGGTGCCACTGGCAGCCTTTGGCCCAGAAGAGCTGAGCTTGCCTCCTCCAGAATAGGCAACTTGGAGGCCTAGAAGCCAAAGCCCTTCCTTTCCAGAGCCCAGGAGAGTAAGATTAGACACTGGGAAAAGTGGGTTCCTCTTGCTGGTTACTAAGACATAGTGGCAAGCAAGCCCTGCACAGCATTTTGTTATATCCCTCAATAGTCCTTGTGGGGCAGACCTTATAATTGGCTCTGTTTTCACATGAAGAAAGCTGATGCCCAGAAAAGTAAAATGCCTTGCCTGAAGTTTGGGTGGTAGGTGATGCTGACCGTTTTCTTTGAGATGCCCTCAAGACCTTGACTGTCTGACCTGTTTTCCTGACCATGCAGACTGTGGCCTCTGCTTGTTGGGAAGTTGGGAGGAAAGGTTCCCCCCCCCACTCCTGCGGCCCACAGGCCTCCTTCCTTCCACTTCCTGCCCCTCACTACCCTCTTTCCCACAGGCGGCCAGGAATTCTGGTGCTGATTAATGATGCCGACTGGGAACTGCTGGTCAGTACCTCCAGTGACACTCTTCCCCAGCCCCTGCCTTCAATGGGAAATGCTGCTTCAGTGGGAAAACCCTGAGCCTCTGATCAGTCCAGGTCGGGGCTGGGAAATCTGTCTCATTCAACTCCCCCCCCCCCCATGGGGCTATTCCTGTCTTCCATCTCAAATAAGGAGGGATTGAATGGCTGCTGGGGAGGGAGGCAGCGAGCTCACCCATCCTGGAGATTTGAAAGTTGGATGTGTAAGATCTCCATTTTTCTGGTGAGGTTTTTCATTCATTCCCAGAACAGCCACCTTTATGTTTTTCTCTTCCCTGTCCCAACATCTAGCAATGACCTAGACCATGTTCTGATGGTCCCTGTCCCTCTTTCCTGCCCCAGGGGGAGCTGGACTACCAGCTGCAAGACCAGGACAGCATCCTCTTCATCTCCACACTGCACGGCGGCTGAGGGCTCGTCTGTGAGCCCAAGCACCTTTGCAAGGGGAGCACAGGACAACCACACCTCTCCTTGGGCCCTGCTCCAGTCCTCAGTTCCCCTTGGCTGCCGCCTCCTCTGCTGTACCCCTGAGCTCCCTCTAGGCAGGGAAAAGAGGCCAGGTGCTAAAAATGAGCCTTTTTGGGCAAGGCACGTGAGCAGGGAGGGAGAGCAGCCGCCTGAGCCCAGCACCCCTTCCAGCAGCTGAAGTGGGGAGGGCACTCGTGTGACAGGTCAGGAGTGGGGGGGCCTGTGCCCAGGTGACCAGCTGCTTACCCCTCCTTCTGTCTTGGTATACATAAGCACTGAGTGACTGCCTGGAAGGTCTCAGTTCCTGAGACATCTTCATGGGGAAGATGGATGAACTTGAGTCACTGATGAGAAGCCCCTCTCTTGCCAAAGATTAGAGGGGCCTCCGCCTCAGTTTCCCCATCTGGACACTGAGGACTCTGCTTGTCCCCCACTGATGTCATTATGGAACCCCAGCTGGGGTCCCCTATTCAGTGCTCACCTCCCTCCCCTCCACCCAGCAGCTGCTCTCCTAGCCACACCCCTCCTCCTGTTCCCCCCCATCCCCAGCCCTTGACCCTGGCTGGCCTCCCCCCCACATAGGCCACCAGATGGGCTCCTGAGACACTCTCCAGGCTGCCTACAATTCCTTCTGCTGAGGGGAGAGAATGGGAGGAAGTAGCCTAACCTTAGACAGAGGGGGTGGGGCCTCAGTGTGTAACTCCCAGCTTCCTGAAACCAGCAGGGTTTGAGTGTGCAGCACCTGGTAGGCAGAGGGCTGTGCCCCCCTTTCCTCCATCCCTTCTGGAAATCCGGGGACCTTGTGCCTGCAGCTGGCCTTGGGCAAATAAAAAGACTAGGTTGTTTACTAGCCTTGCTTGAAGCTTCATCCTTAGAAACTGGTGGTACCCTGTATCCCTCAAATCTCTGGGCTCTGTTCTGAGCCAAAGGCTCAGATGGCCTTCACCTGAAATGCTAACACATGATCTGTTCCAAAGAGAGGGTGGTGCCGTGGGGCCATCTGGAGAAGGGAGTGTAGACCCATAGTGATCAGTCCCGATCCTAAGCCATTCTCATCAGTCTATCTAGGCTTTGTTCTACCAGCTGCAGTCGCTCGCAGTCCCAGAACCCACGAGAGGGGTGGCCTAAGTAAGACTGCTGAGCCTCATGACTTCCATGACCTGCAGAAAAAAGCTTCATCCGACCCAAAGTGTTGCTTTTCATTAAACGTCAGTAAGGCAGAATTCCTTACCCTACATAGATGAGAGCGCCTAATGTGGGCCAATTGGGAGTGGAGAACACACTGCCCCTGGTTGGAGAGCTGTTCCCAGGCACTGCCACAGAGCAGACCTCCGGGCTTGTGTGGGTGGGGGAGCTATGTTGGGATTACTGGTAAGGACTGGCTGGGTGCAGATTAAGGCCAGTGTTGGGGCCAAGCACTGTTGAGACTGTGCTGATGTCAGGCTGTGTCATCGCCCTCACAGCTTGTCTTTTTTAGAGAGCCAGCTTGTCCTGGTTTCTGTAACACTCCCTCCCTGCAGTAGTACCTCCTGAGCTTCAGCTACTGGGGATAAGTTGTAGGATGCCTTCTGCAGCTGATGTGGTTAGGGGATTTCCCTGCTGCTGTGGCACCCCAGTTAATGTTGAGCATTCAGGAGGATGGACTGAGGAAACTAGCTTTCCCCATCCGGGGTGCCAGTGCCATCGCGCAAATTGGCCGGAGCCCATTCATCCTAGTCCACTCAGGTCATTTTAGTTTCTGGCAGAAAAGGGTCAGAGACAGGTGACTCAGCCCATCAGCGCCCGACAGCCCCCCCTCCCGTGCAACTCATGGCCCTTGCTTTTGAGGAAATAAACAAGTCCCACTACCTCTGAAGATTTTTCTTTAATGAGGATTCGTTTGTCCAAGTTCTTATTTCCAAAACCGAGGCGGTTGCCCGGCTAGAGCGCATCATTCCCCAGCTTCTCGGTTTCTGGCAGCGGTGGGAGGCTCAGCCCATCAGTCGGTCCAGAGGAGCTTGTGGGAGGGGTTGGTTGGCTGATTTGGGATATACGGGTTGATTTCGGATTTTTTGTTGCTGTTGTTTGGGAGTACTGGTTAGGGGACAGGTTAGAACAAATTCAAAACGAGTTAGCGAACGAATTCTGCTGGCATCTGCCTTCACCCCGACTAACTGCGGCTCTGGCCAAGGACCGGCTGCACGAACCACATTCGGGTCCCGCCGCTGTGTGCCAGATTCGTTACGGCTGAAATTTGAAAACGGGAAAACCAGTGCGATCAACTGGAGGACCCTGCCAGCGGACACAGGTCACCCGCAGAGGAGGAGACGAAGGAAGGAGGTGAGGATGAGGATGGCGGCGCTGGTCGCAAGCACTAGTGTCCCTTCTTTGCGCCAGTCTGGGGCCACTATGCTTTTGCTGGGACCTGCCAGCCGCCGCCCCGGGGTTCTCCCAGCGTGGACCTCCTCTCTGCGGACCCCGTTTCTGTTGAGCCCGGAGCTCAACCACAGATGTCCAGCCACAATTCTCGGTTGGCCGCAGACTCGTACAAGAATTGCGTTTGGACAATCAGTGGCGAAGCCCCTGAGTTCAGGGCCCCGGTCTCCTGCGGGGTTCTGCCTGGCTCCTTAAAAGCGCACACCAGATCTCGGGAGCTGCGCGTCGGAATACCTCGCAGAAGCTCATCAATCGCAGCCCATCCCGCGGTAAGGTGGACCAGCGGGCATGCAGATCCCGGCCCTGCACGGGCATCCCCATCGCCCCCAGCGTGTTTCCTTCCATCGTGGCCAAGGGTCCCTAGAGTAACCCGCGTTGTGTCTCTGGGCCACCCCAGCTTGGAGGAATATCCTGTCAGGCCCAGGGGAACCCTGGCTCCTCTCTCCCCGCCCCCAGACTGGGCTCTCCGGGAATCCAGAAAACTGGGGCCCGAGGCCGGTGGCGTCTCTGAGCCCGGGGTCTAGGGTGCTGGACTCACGGGGCCCCCTCCCCCGCCCGGCCCCGCGCACGCACCGGCTCGGGCGCTCTCTGCTTCCTTGTGGCTGAGTCGCGGGTGGCGGTAGCCCGGGCGGCGGGGAGCACCGGAATGCGCCGCCGGGTCACCTGCAGCTCCCAGGGAGCCTGACCGGGAGCCGGCGTGCTGGCGAGGCGCAGGGCTGAACCCGAGCGGGCGCCTCTGGCGGCTCGGGGCCGGGGCGGGCTTTTAGTGGGCCGCTCCAACAATACGGGCCTGGCGCGGAGAAAGGGGCTCGGCTGCAATTGGTACTGGATTTGAATAACGCCACGGGGCCATCAATGGTCATTGTGTCGACGGGTAATGAATCTCCGCTGTCTTTCGGTCTGGCCAGGCAGCTGCAACCTGCGCTCAGGCTGCTCTTAAAGACATAGCATGCCCCTCCCTGGGGGCCGCCCCCCCCCCCCTGCACCGGCCGGACCCTGCGCCCTCCCACCCCCACTCAGCACCCTCCACTCCCGATGCCCCGCCTGCTCTCTCAGCCTGACCCTTTTGCCGGTGGCCCCCTCCCTCCAGGGCCAGGCACCCACATCTCGGTCCTGGACTCTGGACATGAATCGGGCCTCTCTGAGCTTGGCTGAACTCCCCGAAGAGTGCCCAGAGGACCCCAGAATCTTTTAAGGCCCAAGCTGCCTCCCAGCTACATCGTTATCTGTGGTTTCTGGAGTCCTCGCTCCTTAAAGCTCCTTCCCAGGAGTTTCTCTGGAATGTGAAGGGGTAACAGTCTGGAGGTCAGAGGGTTACCATCCCCCTTCCCTGTAGAACGCTCATCTGAAAAATAAGGGGGAAGCTGTAGTCCCAACCAACAGATTGAGGATGCAGTCTCCAGAGACCACACCCCCAAGAGGAATCTGGAGGCTGCCCCTTCCCCTCCCCAAGGACAAGGGCTTGATTCCCAGGCTCCTGGACACCTAACGCAGTGAGGGAAGCAGGTGGGTGTGAAAGGGCGGGCAATCTGCTAATGCTTGTCTCCTGTGTCTTCCTTCGGATGGCCAACCCATCCAGAGGTACAGGAGCTCTATGGAAGGTCTAATGTGTGCCCTGGGCAGATCTGATTCAGGAAAGGTCCAATCTGCTGGCTACATACCACACAGATTCTCATCCCCAGAGCTCAGCCTCACCGGCTTCCCCAGTGAGTGTCACACCTCAGAAGGGAGTGAGTGGCTGGCATCTTCATGCATCCTGCCTTCTATCCTCCCCAGGGTTCTGCCAGCACCCTACCTCCTCTATGGCACACTGCACTCTTACCCTGAAATGTTCTCCTGTCCTCACCCTATGGGCAGCCCTGCCATGTGCCCAGGCCGCACTGTGATTGTAGATTTGTCTGGTTCTCCTCACTAGCACAGGAAGTGGGTCTGGTGGCTCTTTGTGGCTCTGGAACTTACCTCCTACTGTACCTTCCCTCAACCACACATTAAATGTGTATAGATGTTTGCATGTCCTGCGACTTAAAAACCAACTACACAGACTTTCGGAGTTTCCTTAACAAAAGTTAACAAACTATGACTTCTGGCTTTATAAGAGATGGAGCCCTGTTAGCTAAATCTCAACTCTGGGAATGTTCCCCTTGGTCCTGACAGTAAGTGTACCATGTGCCAGGCACTAAGTGCCTGTAGTCTTGGCTACTCAGGGCAACTGAGGCAGGAGGATCACTTGAATCCAAGAGTTCCAGACCAACCTGAGTAATAGAGCAAAACTCCACCTCAGATAATGAGTGAGTGATTAAGAAAGGCAGCATCTTGCTGGATTCTGGCAACAACCTGAGAAATAGATATATATATCAGTAGATATATAAATATATATCAAGTAAATATATATTTCTTTACTGAAATATATAAAGAAACAGACCTGTGACTAGGAGCCAGCTGGGAGGTGATGGAAGCAGGGTTGGAACCCAAGATTATCCAACCTATTGCAAACTAATTCCTAGTCTTTCCTTACTTAGCAGATGCAGAGGAAGCGGCGTAAGTGTGCTCAAAGCAGTGGCTTCCAGGAGACACTGCTTGATGATAGTCCACTGCGGTCTGGTGGGAACACAGCCTGGCTGGCTTGGGCATGAGACTGCAGGAATGGAGAGCAGAGAAGGGCTTCTCCCTCCTGCCACCTTCGCCACATCGGCACTCCTGGTCTGGTCGTTTGTAGTCCTGGGGGTCTAACCAAGAGCCTTGAGCAAGTGCTCATGTACAGCCCTGAGGCTCCCTTACCATTACCCTCAGGGAACGAGGAGCCAGAGCAAATCCTGCCTCTGGTCATTGCACATTATGGAATGCCTACCCTGTGGTAGTCAGGACAGCAAAGGACAGGCATTCCCAAAGGAGGTAACCCAGTGTACAGCTGAGGCAGAGCAGAGAGAATGAAGTCCAGAGAAAGTAAGTTGAGGGTGGGGTGGGTGAAGAGGGACACTTCGGGGGCAGAAGTTCCATCAGCTTCAAAGCCATTGAGCAGAAAAGATCATGACAAGTTCTGAGTAGGGTCAGGATTTCCAGTGTCTGGAGCTCAGAGAGTTTCAGATGAATTGGAGGCCCACCCTGCTAAGCCTGGTAGAACATTAGGAGGATCTGTGATTTTTACCCTAAACACCACGGGGATCCTGAAAGGCCTCAACAGATAAGTGCACTTTTACAAGTTTAGATTTGCTGAGGATGAAGTGGGGAGGAAGAAGGAGAAGTTGAATGATCTGATCCAGATGAGTTAAGCTACTGCTGATTTGCTGGTGAAAGCTGGCAGTGGCAGAGCAGGGTCCACCTAAATTGAGACCATTAGTGAGCACCTAGTGTGTTCATTGTCAGCTAAGGGAGGGGAAAGATGACAGAGTGTTGCTATCTAACCTACCCAGTGAAAGGAGAAGAGCCAGGTGGAAACACTCTAATTGAAGTATTGGCAGATTGCTCTGGGATTATAGAAGGCAGGGTTTCATTCCAACAGGAAGATACGAGAAAACTTCTGGAAGCAGCAGCATTACCATGGCTTCTAGGGCAGGTGAACTCTTAGGAGTTGAACTGTGGTTATGACCTGTGTAAAGTGGGCTCCTTATAGCTGCCCTCTGTGGTATTGGGAAAATCTAAACATTGGTACCTGCTTCCAACAAGGAAGGCTTTATCACACCTCCAACACATGTGTGCATGCAGCTACACACAGGTTTGGGCATCTGTGTGCATTCAACTCATCTAACCTTTATGAAAACCAGTTCTCTATTCCCCTTGTGAAGAGCTGGGCATTGTGGCATACTCCTTTACTCCTAGCACTTGGGAGGCAGAGGTAGGCAGATCTCTGTGAGTTCGAGGCCAGCCTGTTGGGTAAAGTGAGTTCCAGGACAGTTAGGGCTGTTACTCAGAGAAACCCTGTCTTGAAAAACAAACAGACAAACAAACATACGCACCAAAGAAAGAAAGAAAGAAAACAGCAGAGACATCCACACCCAGTGTGTGCATTTCCTGCCAGAACTGGCATTTTACCAAGGATTTGACCAAACACTGCCCAGCACAAAGGACGCTCAGGAAACATCTGTTGAATGAATGACAGATAAGTGCATGAATGAATGCTTTATTAATGCAATAATTAAATGAATGGGTAGATGGATGAAAAAGAAAATGACTTAAAGACAACTGGGTAAAAGATCAATAAAGAATGGACAAAAAGTTAGGTGTGGTGGCATATGCCTGTAATACTAGCACTTAGGAAGCTGAGGCAGGAGGATTAATAATTCAAAACCAAGACGGGCATGGTAGTGTATGCCTTTAATCCCAGAATCTCTTCTGAGTTCAAGGCCAGCCCAGCCTGGTATACAAGTGAGTTCCAGGACAGCCAGGGCTGTTACACAGAGAAATTCTCTTTCCAAAAACAAAAAACAAAACAAACAAACAAGCAAACAAAAAACAAAAAACCAAAGCCAAGCCCAGCAGTGCACGTCTTTAGTCTCAGGAGGCGGATCTCTGAGGCCAGGCTGGTCTACAGTGAGTTAGTTCTAGGACAGCCAAGGCTACATAGAGAAACCCCACAAAAACAGAGCACATACTGCTCTTTCAGAGGACCTCAGTTTGATTCCCAGCACCCATTTCAGGTGGGCCACAACTGCCTGTAACTCCAGCTCCAGGAGGATCTGATACCTCAGGTGCATGTACTCACATGCACACACACATGCACACACACACACACACACACACACACACACACACATAATTAAAAGTAATAAAGATAAACCTTCACAAAAGGAGGGGCACTGGAGAGCTCACTCAGTGGTTAAGAGTACTTTCTGCTCTTGCAGAGGATTAGAGTTCGGTTCCCAGCACCTACGTTGGGCAGCTCATTGCCATTGGTAATTTCAGCTCCAGGGAATCCTGCTCCCTCTTCTGACCTGCTCAGGCACACATTTGAGCACACACATACAAATGAGCCAGGTGGTGGTGGCACACTTGGGAGGCAGAGGCAGGTGGATCTCTGTGACTACAGAACGAGCAAGTTGCAGGACAGAGAAACCCTTTCTCGAAAAACAAATAAACAAACAAATAAATAAGTAAAAATGTTAGAGAAGAAAAGAAAACACAAAAATACAAGGGCAGGGACTATAGCAGAGAGTGTTTGGCGTTTGTCTAGCATTCCCAAGGCCCTCGTTTAGAACCCCAGCACTGAGCTTTAAAAACCAGAAACAGATGGGAGAAGGTGGGTAAAGGTGTTTGTTGCCAAGAAGACTGATCACTCGTGTCTGATCCCCGGGATCCCATGGTGGCTGGAAGGAGAGAACTGACTCCTAGAAGCTGTCTTCTGTCCTGCATCTGCCATGGCATATGTATCCCCACCCATCCACACATAATAAATAAGTGTAATAAAATTAAATAGCCGGGCAGTGGTGGCGCATGCCCTTAATCCCAGCACTCGGGAGGCAGAGGCAGGCGGATCTCTGTGAGCTCGAGGCCAGCCTGGTCTACAGAGTGAGTTCCAGGACAGGCTCCAAAGCTACACAGAGAAACCCTGTCTCGAAAAACCAAAATAAATAAATTAATTAAATTAAACAGAAGCATAAACAGACAGTGCAGAGTATGTGAATGTACACAGCCAATCAGCTGAGGTTCTAGGGGTGGACTAATGAGGTTGGAAGGTGCTGAGCTTCATAGGCAAGCCTAGGAGTCCAGGAAGTGTTGAGACCTGATCTGGGGCCTGGGGAAAGCAGTGGTGGCTGGCACTCTTACCTGGTGGATGATCAGGTAGCCCGCCTTTAGAAATGAATTGACAACCCAATACGTGCAGTCATAGACGCTGAAACTGAGTCCCCTGTCCCTACTCAGATACTCCTCTCTGGGGGATGGGTGAAAGCAAACTTTTCAGTTCAAAGTAGCTGCTGTGGTAGCTAGACATGGGCTGCACACCTGCAGTCCCAGCTACTCAAGAGGCTGAGACAGAGGGATCCAAAGTTTGAACACAGCCTAGGCAACTTTGAGAGGCCTGTTTCAAAATAAATAATAAGTCTGGGAATATAGCCCAGTCATAGAGCATTGGCCCAGCACGTGCAAAGCCCTGGCCTCCACACTCAGTTCAGAAATGAATCTGTCACCATCTGACTAGCCGGCCTCCTCCTCACACTGTGCTGCTGTCTTCCCTGAGCTCTCTGTCTCACTCTATATGTGTCCTATTTATGCGGTGTCTTGTCTGCCTCTGCACTGGCATGGATGGCTTGTCTGGACAGGATCGTGTCCTGTTCACCACTCCATCCCCAGATTTCACCCTTAATAGGTGCCTAGGACAGGATTAAACAAGTGTTGCACAGACCCCTGCAATCCATGGACCACAGTATTCTGAGTAGCGGGTAGCGGGCACCTGGCTCGGCGTTTGTCACACACTGATACATCCCTGGGAGAGACAGGTCGTCTCTTCATTTTACAGACCAAGAACATGAGGTTGGGAGACAGTAAGCCCCTGCCCCTAGGCATAGGTCTTCTGAGTGGTGGATGGAGGTTGGAGAGCTATCTGTCAGCCTGCAAAGACCACATTCTTAACTGCTCTACCTGCCCCCACCACCTCTGTGACCTGAGCCCCTCTGGAGGTAGGAGCTGTTGGAAGTTACTGAGACTCAGACATGTTGTCTGATACACGTATGAGAAATACTCACGACAGACAAACCTATAAAGACAAAATAGATTAGTGGTGGCGAAGGCTGGAGGTAGGGGAAGTGGAAGGTAATGGGGAGCCATGTGTAATGGGTATGGGGCTGACTGACCTCTAGACCGCCTGCCTGCCTCCTTCCGTCCCCTCCCCTCCCTCCCTCCCTCCCTCCCTCCCTCCCTCCCTCCCTTCTCTCTCTCTTTTTCTTTCATTCTTTCTTTCATAGGGCAAGGTCTCACTTTGTAGCCAAGGCTGGCCTGGAACTCATTATATAGCTCAAGCTAACCTCAGACTCACAGCAATCCCCTTGCCTCATTCTCCCTAATGCTGGGATTACAGATAGGGGCCATCATGCCCTGCTTTATAATTTGTATGTATGTGTGTGTGTGTGTGTGTGTGTGTGTGTGTGTGTGTGAGAGAGAGAGAGAGAGAGAGAGAGAGAGAGAGAGAGAGACACTAGGGATTATGTCATCTAGGGTCATATAGGTAGAATGCTAATTCCTAATTCTACCCCTGTACTATAAGCTCATCTTGGGGGTGGGGAAGGGGGGAATTATTTTTAGAGTGATATAAGAATAAAATAAGTTGTAGTTTCAGGTACAGGACTTGAATGTACAAATGTTGAAATTTACACCCTGGGCAGATGAATTGTATGATGTGTAAGTAAGATCTCAGCAAAACTAGTTGGGGCTGAGGAATTGCAGCTTGGCCTTGCCTGCTAAGCACATGGTGCCACATCTCTGAGCCTCTGTTTCCCAGCCAGTAAAAAAAGAGGGGAGAGAGGAAGTTTCATTGTAGTTCTGTGAGGTTAAATGAGATAATATACAACAGTACTCCCGTTTTCATTAAGGAGAAACATAGGACCAAAGAAAGAAATGACTTAATGCAGATAGAACAGCTGGTGGTCACAGGAAAACCCGGGTCTCTTGGAAGTACCTTGTCATGTAGCACTGTCCAGTCTGGAATGATGTCTGCCAGCCCCTCCCATCTCCCACCACTCAGTAATGTCTCCCTGCTTCAGATGGGCTCTGGGGTCCTATCTCCCTGCTGCCAATTCTCAGAACATATGGGGACAGTGTGGACCCTCCAGAGCACAGGGTGTCCTTCCCTCAGCACCCTATGCCCCCCTCTGGGACCACAACTCTGTCTTGCCTTTGCTTGTAATAAAGAAAATATCTCAGCTACCCTTCCCTGGTTGCTTGGCAACCCCAAGGGGGAATGGGGGGTGGGCTCTGGAGCCAATCTGGAGACAAAGAGTAGGATTTGGGTGACATGGAGCCTGTTCTTAGTGCTAACCTGGCCTGGCTGGGGTGGTGGGTGGGGGCAGGAGCTTTCTCCCACCCCAGTGTCTCACACCAATAAATATGGATTAGGGAAATGGGCAGAATTTTTCTCACGGGCCTGAAAGGGCATGTCTGACCTTTCTACCCCCTTTATGTACCAATGTGACAGTCAGAGAGAGCAAAGAGCAGGACCCACTGAGATACCTCCCCCATGGCCTTCTGACTTAGGGAAACTTTTCACCCTCTTTCCCTCGGCCACAGACCAGGTCTCAACTCCTCCTGGACCCCTGGCCCAGGGATGAGGGGGATGCTCATTTTCAAGTGAGTATTCCAGCATCAGTGTCTTAGCACAAAACAAAGCAATGAGGTTCTGGACCAGCCCTCCCTGCCACCAGGCCTGACCCAGCCCTCTGCCCAGTGGCTCCTCATTCTGCCTGTGCATGCCCAGGGCCTCCTCAGAGGCTCGATTTCCCATCCGTGTCTGTGTGTTCCTCTTCTTTTTCAACCTCTTTTCCGTATTCTCCTTCACCTTCCTCTGTCTGGTCTTTTTTCCCTCTCTTCTCTTTCCAGTGCCCCAGGAAACTGGGAGGCCCTTGTGGCTCCTGTGCCATGTTCATGTTCAGGCAACAAGGATAGAAGGGAGGCTGGTTGGTGATCTCGCCCCCTGGTGCATTGGTTCCTTGGCTGCTGGCCTGGGGTGGGATGGGCCATTCTGAATGGAACCAGTGTGGAGACAGGAAAAGCAAACACCTCCATGTGGGCCTCCCTGGCCTTGGGGTGGGGGTGGGGCAGGGGTCTGGGTCAGATCAACCTCTCTATTAGCCTCTGCTGGCTCTTCTGGACCCCTAGCTTTTCCGACCCTCATCCCACAATGTCCAGAGAAAAATGAGCTGAGTGTCAGATCAAGCCCTCTGGGAGACACCTTTGCTTATGATCTTTCCTGGCTCTTCCCAACCCCCAGGCCGTGCCCTTCCTGCCTGGAGATGCCAGGAAAGTCTGGGCCTGGGATGGGCTGGCTGGCCAACCCTCCAAAATAAGAGCTGGGCGGGCGGGCGGGCAGTCATCTTGTACCTAAGCACCCAGAAGTTCCATCCACCTCCAGGCTGAGGGGGACCCCAAAGATGCTCGCCTGGTGAGTGTTCCTCTATTCTGAAGCCAGGCAGGGAGGGGAAGGCTGTTGTTCCTAGGGCTCCTTAGGGCCTCCATAAACTCTTGTGCCTCCAAGAGCTGTGGTGTTTTCTGTTTGCATGGTCTCTGTCACTGTCTATGACTGATGTGTGTCAGTGGTGGTTTGGGGAGAGGTGTCGAAGGGACAGGATAGTAGTTGGAGAAACTGAAGAAACTTCATTTTGGGAAGGAAGTGGAGAGGAAGGGATCAAGGCTGGGATGGAGGTGGGATGGAGGACCCCAGATTCCAAGCCAACTTTTTTTTTTTTTTTTTAGATAGAAAATGACCATGTTTCCTAAGCTAGCTAGCCTCAAACTCTGTCTCAGGTACCTGCCATCATACTTCCCAAAGCCACTTTTTGAGACAGGATCTCACAACATGACCTCGGCTTGCCTAGAGTTTGCTATGTAGACCAAGCTGGCTTGGAACTTACAGAAATCCATCCACTTCTGCCTCCCAAGTACTGGGATTAAAGGCATGCACTGCCGCACCCAGCCTACTATTCTATTTGACTGGCATAATAACAGAATCACACTTAATATTCTAAAAGTAGCTGAGATACGGTGGTCCATGCCTATAATCCCAGCATTTGAGAAGTGGAGACAGGAAGAAGAGTTCAAGGCCAGCCTTGGCTATATAAGGTACTTAAGGCTAAACTGCTAAACTGGCTACATCAGATCCTGTCCATAGATAGATAGATAGATAGATAGATAGATAGATAGACAGATAGACAGACAGATGGGCAGATAAAAAATAGCTGCAGAATGAGTTCAGAACTGGGCAGCTGTTCCTTCCAGGTGAGTGGCAGTCAGAGGGACTAAAGGTCAGGTCAGGTGGGGGGGGGGGGGGGGGGGGGGGGGGGGGGGACTCCACCACCTCTCTTTCCCTGTCCACCTACGTAGCTCGGTTCCTTTGGATTTAAGTCAGGTAAGGGGGAGGAGAAGTGAAGTCTGGACAATACTTCAGATCTCTTTCCTTCTGTCAGGGCTCCAGACAACCCCCACTGGTGTCAGGGTCACTGCAGTTTCCTGACTCCCCCAGAAGTCACAGTTAGTCTTTGTGGACAGGGACCCCTTTGGTCTTGGTGTCCAACCATAACCCTCATGTGGTATTCAAAAGCCAACCACTTCATGGAAAGGAAAGCTAATGACATGTCATGATGTCCCAGTGGTGCCCCTGTGAGGTGAGATGTGCTGGCCCTTGCGTGGTCCTGGCCTGGAGGAGTCCCGTTACCGCTTCAGGCACTGTTCTGAGACCATCACTGAAGTTCACCAAATGGGCACCACACAGACCCACAGCCTAAAGCTGGTGTCACAAACCTTTAAATGACCCCTTGTGTCGACTCTAATTCCTAGCCTCCACAGGGTTGGGGGGTGGGAGAGTGGGGTATGTATATGTGTCATTGTGTCCAGTCCCCTGCATCTGGGGGTCCACCCAGGCCAACCTCTGCTCATAGATAAGAATCAATCCAGATTTTTTAAAGGCACCTGCTCTGGGGGTGGATTCCCCCTGGGGATAATCAAATATTTATTTATTCATGGCCTTCTGTTGGGAGGGGAGGCCCTTCCACCCCAGCTCAGCAGAGGCCAGCTGCCTCCTCGCTCCTTCCCACTGGGGCAGTCAGGAGCGAAGTGGCCTGGCCCTGAGCAAGTCACTCCACTTCTTTTAGACTCAGTTTACCAACTTTAAAGCAAGGTTAATGATAACCCTGCTTTGTGAGGCTGATTGGGGTTTAAATGATCAAAGGGGTTGAAATCCAAAAAGGGCTTAGTAAGCAGGGCAGTTGGCACCTGGGAAGTGCCAGCCAGCGTGTAGCAGGGACATGCTTCCTCTCTCCACCACCGACATCTTTGCAGACTGGATCTCACTGTGATCCTACCCAGGCTGATCCCTGACTCCTGAAGCTCAGGGGAGCCTGTAGCCCCAGCCTTCAGTAGATGGGCCTCCTCCAGGCGTGCATCCCCAACCTGACCATTGTCATTATTGAAACCCTCCTGCCACAAGGACAGAGTCTTCTGCTTTCAGAGTTGTTGTTTATTTGGCGTCTTTATTACAGATGGGAAACTGAGGCCTGGAGTGGGGAAGGACCTATTCAGGGTCACTTAATAGAGTCATGGGAGAGTAAGAAGTGATTCTCAAAACTCCTTCATTTCTAGTTGGACTCTGTCTCTTCCATGCCCCTGCCTCAAGTTCTCCCCAGGTGTGTCCTGGCACAGAGTGGGCCTGGGCAGGACCTGGGAGAGAAATGAACAGAACCTGGCTGTGGAATAGGCTCCGAGGCCAGAGCGTTCTCAGCCTCAGCCCTTTGTCTGCGGCTTTGTGATGGTAAGTGCTGCTCCTAAATCAGGTCTGTGACACTGTTATTGTTGCCCAGGGCGCAAAGAGTCTAAACTTTTCCCCTGAGGTCAAGAATGTGGCCAGTCCCCAAGCCGCCCAGAGCAAGGCCTGGGTGGCTGGGGGTGGGGCTGGGGCCTCACCCTGAGCCCAGGCGAGATGTGTGGAGGGGAGGGGGTCAGGAGGAACAAAACGCTTTGAAATGCCTCCTCTCCATCACTGCCAACATTGTCCGCTGCCCGCGGGGGGCCTGGCACCGCCTCGCCGGGGCTCCGGCCCCCAGCCCTGGCCAGGCCTGGCCCAGCATCTGAAAATGGACAGAAGGTTATTGTCCCTTCCCGCAGCCCTTTGTCTGCCCCAGTTCCAGATGTCTAGGCTGGGACCAGGGAACTGACCCATGGTGGGCAGGGAGGAGGGGACAAAAGGGGAGAACACGGGTCACTGCATCCTGAGGAGTCGTTCCCAGACCCTGAGATCCCACCCAGCCGCAGCCAAGTCACCTTCTGGGCCAGTTTAGCTTTGGGATTGTCCCTATTCCTTGGCCCTCTCCCGAGACCAGGTTCCGGGCCCTGGAGAAAAGGCACAGGGGTGTAGAGTTAGAACAGGAGGCCTTGGGAGATCCAAAGGCAGGCCGAACCCCTCTCCCCAGGTAACTGCCATGACCTTGAGCCTGCTTTCCCTGTGTAGGGGGGTCCTGAGCCAGTAATGACAGAGCTCGACCTACCAGTGCCACTCTGAGCCTGGAGGCACCCATGGAAGGGTCTCTCTGCCCCTTACTGATTGTGGTCAATAGTCATACTGGCAAGATGGGACATTTCACACCAATCCTCAGTTGGGTTGTGGGCAGACCGCTTTACCTGCATTGTCAAAACCAAGGGCAATTAATCTTGTCTCCATTTTCCAGCTCTGGAGACAGAAAGGCTGAGAGGTAGTCACTAACCCCAAGCTAGGCAGCCAGGAGGCAGCAAAGCTGGGATCCTCGCCCAGGCCAACCGCAGCCACCAGGAGGAGTAATCGCTAATAAATACTTGGAAGGTGCCTTGGCCCAACTCTTCATCTAGGACTAGTGGTGTTAACTCCATCCGCTGGTTTCCCCGTTTCACAGATGGGGCTCCCAAGCCCAGACCTAGGAAAGAGGGCTGGGGGGGGGGGGGGCTAAATAGCAGCTCAGAGGGCCCTTCTAGAGCCTCTGAACGGGCTGAGCAGCATCCGACCAGCTCTTGGTGACTGAGACTCTTCACACCTTGGGTTTCCTCTTCTCTCTTCAGTAAATACTCCCCCATGCCACAAAGTTGTCAAAACGAAGTCAAATGAGTTGTTAAGGCATTTAATTAAACTCCTGGTGGCTTTAAGGCTAACAGGAGGATAGCTATTATTATAATTATTCTCAGTGGGGATTGGTAACATTTGAACCTCACTTGGATTCACCTGGGGACAAGGCTGTGTGTGGAGGGGCATGCTAGTTGTTGAGGGGGTTGAGGACAGCCATACTTAGCCTTCCTGGGATCTCTAGAAGTCTCTGCTAAGTCTGGGGAATGCAGAAAGCTGGGAGGCAGACGCTGCTGCCCGAACCCCAGGAGTTAACCACTCCCAGGCCCTGGCTAGTAGGGCTGCCACGCTGCAACCTAGAAACGAGTTTAGCAGAAGAGCCAGGGCTGCCTCTGATGGGCAAAACAGCTGGCTGCTTAGGGAAAACAGCTGGCCCAGTCCCAGCCTTCTAAGAGCAGAGGCAGAACCTCGGAGGACAGAACCACATCTGGGGGTCCTCAAAGAGGAGGCATGGTCAGGGAGAGGGTGGTTCTTCGGAACATGTGGGTGTTGGGTGGATACCCTGGAGACAAGAGGGGTGTGGACCAATTTCTAGAGCAGAAGCCAGAGTATGCTAAGTTTAAACAGACTAGGCAAGAGTGTCTCCAGTTGGGATCTGGGGTCTCAATCGTCCCTCAAATAGGACAGATGAAGGACAGAGGAGCCTAAGGTGGACAAGTCTCTGCTCTACCCTGGGTCATCTTGGAACTAGGCTTGGAACCAGAGGTGGGAATGGTACCCAGGCTGGTCTCTTGGTCTGTTCAACTGCACCCAGAACCAAGAACAGGGTGAAGGCTCATCCTCTGGCCAGGATCGTGGGCTTCTGTGACCACAGAGCAGGACAGGGGCCCAGAGAGCCTCCAACCCAAGAGCCGGGAAGCTGACAGCTGGTAAGAGCTCCATCCAAGCATCCTCCCTGCTTCGAGTGCCCATCCCCAGCCTACCTGACAGCCAGGCTGTGAGAACTTCCAGCCTAGAGCTCTGATGAAGCCCTAAGCCCTGGCTACCCCTACCCTTGGCAGGGAAGTAGTGCCTGGGACCAGGATAGACAGGTTGAGCAGGATAGGCAGAGGGTT
Source organism: Peromyscus attwateri (assembly GCA_902168425.1). Taxonomy (NCBI): domain Eukaryota; kingdom Metazoa; phylum Chordata; class Mammalia; order Rodentia; family Cricetidae; genus Peromyscus; species Peromyscus attwateri. The sequence continues at coordinate 32,539 of CABHPP010116210.1, forward strand.
ATAATGGCGTGTCAGGACTCCATCTGAGCTACTTACTTCCAAGTCCCAGAGGCCTGACACCCCAACTCTTCTGTGACCAGGGGGATCTCCTCTAGCTCACCTCCCGAACGAACCCTCCAGAGTTAACCCCTTCCGATCTGAATGTATCAGCTTTTGGCTGGTACATTTTTCTGGTATCATCTTTTCTCCCTGGTAAAGGACATGGCCATGAGCACCAAGCCTTAGGTTCCCAGTGGGATGTGGACCTTGGGGGAAGGGGACAGTTCTTCCAGGGTCTCCAGTTCAGGATATCCAACTGAAGCCCTGGGGTACTGGCGCCACCACATGGTTTTGTGCAGAACTACAGTAGCTGAGGGGCACAAGAATGCTGAGGGGCAGAAACCCTGAGAGCATCGGTTGTGTCTGGTCCAGAGCCTACTCAACCAGCTGGGCTCCGGGAGTAACGACTTGCCAGGCACTTACCAGTACCTGACATAACCCAGAACATCAGGGCTCAGCACACAGTTCCAAGCTCAGCCCGAGCCGGAATTACCTGGAACTTTAAAACAGATGGCTTGTGGGGAGAGGGTACAGGTCGGTGATAGAATCTAGCATGGATCTCTGGGTTTGACCCCCAGAACCCTAAGGAAAAAGCCAGATATGGTAGTAAAAACCTGTAATTCCAGAACTCATGAGTCTAGGGCAGAAGGGGAAGGAGCTCCTGGCCATTCTAGAGGGCATAGTGAGACTGTCTCCACCAAGGAGGGAAAATTAAATAGGAAACTGTTCATGTAATTCCACACCAGCCTTTCAGACTTCCTAGGTGTGGAGATGGGGTTGATGTTTGCTTTTTTTTTTTTTTTTTTTTTTTATAAGGTAGGATCTTGTTATGAAGACTGGATAGAACATGCTGTGTAGCCCATACTGACCTAAGACTCTCGGGCCTCCTGCTTAACCCTAAGAGGGCCAAGATTACAGACCTGCACTACAAATCCTAGCTTTTGCGTTTTGATGGAAGAGAGGGGAAGGGATGGCTGAGACAGGATCTTATTACACAGCCCCAACTAGCCTTGAATCTGCGACAGTCTTGCTTCATTGAGCCTCCGGAGTACTGGGTTACAGGCATGGGCTGTCCTGCCTGGCTGACATTTGCATAGGTGAGGCCTGAGCTACTTGTCTAAGGACCTGGCTTTGATGAGCACTGTAACTTCAGAACCTCTGTGAACTTAGCCCATGCCACTTTTCAGAATACATCTCATAGCTGGGCATGGTGGCACACGCCTTTAATCCCAGCACTCAGGAGGCAGAGGCAAGTTGATCTCTGAATTTAAGGCCAGCTGGTCTACAGAGTGAGTTCCAGGACAGCCAGGACTGTGACACAGAGAAACCTTGTCTTGAAAAATAAAAACAAACAAACAAAAAAACCCAAACAAACAAAACAACAAGAATATGTCTCATAGCTGGGTATGGGCACAGGCCTTTAATCCCAGTGCTTGGGAGGCAGAAGCAGGTAGATCTCCGGGAATTCAAGGCCAGTCAGGTCTACATGGTGAGTTCTATGCCACCCAGAGTTACACAATGAGTCCCTGCCTCAACCTCTCCTCACCAAAATAATATATCTCATGATCATTTTAGGGTCCAATAAAGTGCAAATGGGTGGATTGACACTTGGTGACCTCAAAATAAGGTCAGAAGTATGCCCAGTTTTCATATTTGGCCTGGTTTTTCTTCAGTCTTCCCTATTCAGTACCTAGTCTGCCCCATCCAAGCCCATTGCAGAAGCTATCCTTGTTCCTCAGTCTCCCACATCCAACCCATAAGGCCCATGGGATTCGCCCCATCTCACCAGACTCGTTTCTCCCTGTGCTAGGAACTCCATGTCTGCCATCTAAGCTGCAGCCAGAGCAAAGGAATTTTGTTTCTGTGTGTGTGTGTGTGTGTGTGTGTGTGTGTGTGTGTGTGTTTTGGGGGGGGTTGGTTTGTCAAGACAGAGTTTCTCTGTATATCCCTGGATGTCCTGGAACTCACTCAGTAGACCAGGCTGGCCTTGAACTCACAGAGATCTACCTGCCTCTGCCTCCCAAGTGCTGGGATGATGATGATGATTATTATTATTATTTTTTTTTCTGGTTTTTCGAGACAGGGTTTCTCTGTGTAGCTTTGGAGCAAGTGCTTTGTTTGTTTATTTGTTTTGTTTTTTGTTTGTTTTTTGAGACAGGATTTTTTTGTGTGTAGCTTTGGCTATCCTGGAACTAGACCAGGCTGGTCTTGAACTCACAGAGATTCACCTGCCTCTGCTCCAGAGTGCTGGGATTAAAGGTATGCTCCACCACGCCCAGTTTAGAGCAGTCTTTTATTTTATTTTATTTTATTTTATTTTATTTTATTTTATTTTATT
>CABHPP010116213.1:9745-40909 GCA_902168425.1 Peromyscus attwateri
AGAGAGAGAGAGAGAGAGAGAGAGAGAGAGAGAGAGAGAGAGAGAGAAGAGAACTAAGAGAAAACTAAGAGAGAACTAAGAGAACTAACTGGAAATGGTATGGGCTTGTGAAACCTCAAAGCCCAACCCCAGTGACTCCAACAAGGCCACACCTCCTCCAAGGGTATACTTCCTAATCCTTTCCAATTGGTTCCACCAAATGGGGATCAAGTATTCAAACACATGAGCCTATGGAGACCGTTCTCTCAGCGTAAGTAAAGTAGTTTTTAAATTATATAAGAAAAGGATTTGTTTTGTTAGGTTGCTTTTAAATACACATCTAGATTTCTGGGTCATTTTGGCTCAGTTTCCATGGGATTTAGGGATTTATGAGCAAACATGCTGAGGCTATTTGATGGGCAGGTATTCATGTTCTTGACTTTATGATATGAATGTAAGACAGCAGAGAAAGGGCAATGGACCCCAAAGCCTTGCCATTTTACAAACTGGATAATTCTGGTCCAAAGCAACAAATTAAAACAAAATAAGAAATCTTGATGCTGAAAATGACATCTTCCTTTAAAGACTAACTTTGCTTCTAGTAGGAAAATTGACGTGAACACTCACATAGATGTCAGCTGTCTGTCAAGGCCAAGGTGTTGCCTATTTGCTCTTCCTATCACATTTCCTAAGAACTAGCAAATTCTACCACTGTGAGAAGCTCTGGATTTTGTGATAAAGAGAGGAAAAGGCGTGTGTCTAAACCTGATCTAAAAAGGGTTTTCTGATTTTTACCTGTCTTCCAAGGAGAGTGGATCTGAGAATTGTCAACCTTAAGAGGAAACTTACAAACGTTGTTCTTTTCCTGTCTCTTACTTCTGAACTATTTTTCCTTTTGTTATTGTTTGATCATTTTCTTCAACAATAATTCTTGATGTAAACAGAAGCAGGAAGCAATTTGGTTCATTCTTGTATTAATCCAAGTGCTCTCAGTTTTCATATAGGTCTCATAGCTGAGTTTGGGGACCAGTATTGGCTGGTGTATTTGTAGCAACTATATGTATTAATTTTCCTTTCTAATTCAATTTTATTTACAATGTTTCTTCCTCATGAGTGTTCTTTGAGGACAATACCTCTCCTAAAAACTCTTAACCTCCCTAGGTACTTTTGTATGAATTAACTAAACCTATATTTAACTCAACAAAACACTTCAGTTCATTTTCTTAATTTTGTGAAAATAGATTTGTTTTTTCTCAGTGCTAAAGAATTCTTCCTCTATCATGTTAAAATCCAGCTTCCTAATTTCTGTGCTATCATTAAAGGCCTAAATAATGACCAATGAGAAGTTATCCACAAGAGTGAAGAAACTGATTGTGAAAGCTGCCTCAAATAGGGGAAAGTATGACCACTTTTCATATAGGCAGTCCTGGTTTGGACACATTGGTGTATGTTCTCTGATAGTGACATTTAAAAAAAATTCTTTTTATTTGTGTGTGTGTGTGTGTGTGTGTGTGTGTGTGTGTGTGTGTGTGTGATGTTTCTGCTGGTGCTTGCAGAGGCCAGAAGAGGGTGTTAGATCCCTTGGAACTGGAGTTACAGGAGGTTGTGAGCCACCTAGCATACAAGGATACATCTGAGTGTACTGAGAAATGAACTCTGTCGCGCCCACCTCGACCAGCAAGGAAGACACAACACCGAGCTCTTCTTCCTGCAGTTTATTCAGGCCTTTGAACAACCTTCTGACTTCTAAAAAATCCCCCGGGGAAAGCCTCTCCTGGCCTTAAATAGGCTCTGGGCAGCCAACCCCAGGTCGCCACGTGGGCATTGCCCAATAGGCTCAAGCATGCGTAAGCAAGCCACAAATTCTGCTATAGCCTTATATGGAGTTGTTTACCATGGGGAGCACTCGCCGTCGGGATGGCGGAAGGCGGTAACCAGTGCCATCTTTAAGGCGCGGCTGTACACAGCTCCCTACAGTTTCCCCTTCTGTTTTGTTTAAAATAGCAGGCGAGAGCAGAGGTCTGATCTCTGTTAAGAAAAACAGAGGACTATGTACTGGCATTCACACAGGTGTCATCCACCCAGAGAATGCTTGACCTGTCCGATACCCTTTTTCACAGAGGTGGGAACTTGGGGCATTAACCCACATGCAATCAGACGTACTCTCCTCAAGACCAACGATGCTGCTGTGGTCCTGAGTGCAGTGCGCTAGCCTCGCATCCTGCATATGAATTAAGGTAGCCAACCAGGTCTGGAGAAACTGTCTGGCCTCTATGACCGTAAAGGCTTGAATGATCATGGCTGCATTGCGCTGCTGAGAGAGCCTAATACGACAGATGCACCACAGGCAAACCAGGGAGGCAAGCACCAGTAGGCCCGTTAAGGCACCTAGACCCGCCCCCTCTTTCAGCTGGTTCATGGTCGTAGAGATCCCGGACGACAGTCCTTCTGCAGGTCCAGGATCCACTCGAGTTGAATTGGCCGCAACTATGGCCACTCTCAGTTGATCCATCAGGCCATCGAATTCTCCTGTCCAATTTCCTAGAAGGTAACTAGACAACTGTTTAGACAAGTTTGCAGCATGAGTAAAATTTTCATACTGGATACTAGTTACACATAGGCTTCTCAATATTGAGTTCTCCTCACCAAACGTTTGGGTACCCAGATCGGGTCTTGCCGATCCTGTGGGAAAACACAAACAGAACCTCATGCCCATGTCAGCACGGGATCTGGACCGTGCCAAACACCTGTCAACACGTCCTTCCATTGTACCATTCCTTTAGTGGGGCCTTGCTGACCCTGATGCCTATCTGCGGCAGACTGATTATAAATGTCCAAATTCAAAAAATTTATGGTAAATAGAGCAATGGATATTCTTTCTTTAGGGGTATGGCCGTGGCCTATTCCCCCTTTTTGTTTTTGTAATACTTCTTTTAACGTACGATGGGCACGTTCTACTATACCCTGACCCTGTGGATTGTAGGGCAGGCCATGTACAAGTTGTACATCCATTTGCTGACAAAAAGATGCAAATTTCTGCCCTGTATAGGCAGGTCCATTGTCCGTTTTGAGTTGTTCTGGTTTTCCCCAGGCTGCCCATGCTTCTAGGCAATGGGTAATGACATTAGATGCCTTTTCTCCTGTCAGCGGCGATGCATGAATAATCCCTGAGCAGGTGTCTACTGATACATGAACGTATTTAATACGTCCAAATTCAGGGATATGAGTGATATCCATTTGCCATACTCGTAATGGAAGCAAACCTCGAGGATTAACTCCCAAACCAGGAGGATGATGATATATAACACATTGTGGACAATCTAAAACAACCTTTCGTGCATCCGCTCGAGAGATGGAAAATTTTTGTTGCAAAGCTCTGGCATTAACATGAAATGTTCTATGAAAATCATAAGCTCTCTGTATAGCGGAAATAAGAAACATCCACTCTTGCCGGGTGCATTGATCTACTACATCATTACCTGCTGTTAAAGGTCCGGGCAATCCAGAATGTGCTCGTATATGTTGAGCAAAAAAAGGGGATGTTCGCTGCCAGATCAACTGTTGTAATTGTTGAAATAAAGATCCCACTGGGCTAGAAGCCTTTATAGGCCCTGCACACTCTAGGCATTTTAAGGCATTTACTACGTAACAAGAATCTGAAACCAAATTAAAAGGGAAAGGACAAGCCTTAAAAACCTCTATCACTATAAGAAATTCCACCTTTTGTGCTGCTTCGGGGAGGAATTGATGTTTTATTGATTTTTGAGAATCTACCATGTAAGCACCGCATCCCGTTTTTTGCTCCATCTGTGAATATTGTACTAACCCCCATTAAAGGCTCCGCAGAGGTTATTCTGGGAAAAACTACTGGATGTTCTTTAAAAAAGCCCATTAAAGGATGTTTGGGATAATGACAATCAATTTGTCCCGAAAAGGCACATCGTAATATAGCCCATTCATCAACTGTTGCACAGAGCACCTGGACTTGCTGTGAGTTATAAGGCACAATTAAGATGGCGGGATTTATGCCAAAATATTGAATGCATTGTTGAATGCCATGTTGAGCAAGCACTGCTACTGCAGTAGGATAATATTCAATAGCTTTAGCTGGAGATACCTTAGGATAAACCCATAATAAAGGTCCACCTTGCCACAACAGCCCTGTTGGCTGTAAAAAGGTGGGTAAGATACACAAAGTTATAGTTTCATTTGCTTTTATTCTCTGTAAAAATGCCTCTTGTAACCTTCTCTCTACCTTTTCCAATGCTTCTCTTGCTTCAGGGGATAAGGATCTTGGTGAATCTAAAGCTGCTTCTCCATTCAATACATCATATAAGGGTTTTAATTCATAATTTGGCATCCTCAAATAACTTCTGACCCAATTGATATCTCCTAACAATTTTTGAAAATCATTCAATGTGGTAACTGATCTTTACGTAATTCAACCTTTTGGGGCATGACACCATTATCTTTTAATTGAAAACCTAAATAATTTATTATCTTATCCTTTTGAACCTTCTCTGGAGCTATACAAAGACCTTTCCTTCTCAATGCTTCATCTAAACAAGAATATGCTTCCTCTAACACTCCTTCATCTTTTGCGGCAAGTAAAATATCATCCATATAATGGATACATCTCACTGTGGGAAAATGCTGCCGTATGGGTGTCAGGGCTGCATCTACATAAATCTGACAAGCCATGCCTTGAGGCAAAACCATCCACTCATATCTCTTATCTGGTTCCTCATGATTGATGGAAGGGAGAGTAAAGGCAAATCTCACACTATCAGCATTAAATAAGGGGATGGAAAAGAAACAATCCTTTATATCCACAGCGATTATGTGCGAAGAAGCTGGCAGTGCTGATAAGAGCAGTAGCCCTCGCTGTACTGTACCCATGATCTGCATCTGATCATTAATAACCCTAAGATCATGTAACAATCGCCATTTTCCAGATTTTCTTTTTATAACAAATATAGGTGTATTCCAGGGGGACACAGAGGGTCTTATATGTCCTGCCTCAAGCTGTTCCTTTACCAACTCTTTTGTTGCTGATAGCTTTTCAGAGGAAAGCGGCCACTGCTCCAGTTGCCATTCTTGGCTGTGACTCTCCACTGCCCCATATATTTGTGGGCCCTGGGGACGGGCCCCCGCTGGCCGTTTTTTAGATAAGTCCCAGATCTCATTGCTGATATTGGTTGCCCATTGATGTCTCTAACTGACCTGCACTCATTTGCCCAATGTTTTCCTTTTTTACACCTTGAGCACAAGCCTGGTTGCATAGGGTGTTGTCCCCTTCCTGTTTCTGTATTCCTACCTCTTTCCAGGCAATTACGCTTTAAATGACCCGTTTTTCCACACCTGAAGCAGGCTCTGTAATTAGTATTCCCGGTTCCCTTTTTTGCTAGCTGGATGACAGCTGCTGCCAATCCAGTATTGGATAATGGTCCACCCAACTCTCTACACACTTTCATCCATGCTTCAAGGCCTTTTGATTTGTAAGGAGTTATAGCAGTTCTGCATTCTTTTGTACATTGTTCATAAACTAACTGCTTTATAAGTGGCATAGCCGCATCAGGGTCTCCAAAAATTCTGCCTGCGGCCTCAACCATACAAGCAACAAAGTCTGAAAAAGGCTCCATGGGACCCTGAAGGATCTTAGTAAGATTGCCACTCACTTCCCCCTTATTGGGAAGGGCTTTCCAGGCTTTTATACCAATTTTGTTAATTTGCTCATAAACCTGAACTGGATAGCCGGTCTGTTGATTAGCGAATTGACCTTGCCCAAGCAGCATATCCCTGTCCCATGCCGGATTACCTGCAGCAAGATTGGAGGCTGCCTCCTCATTAGCAAATTCAATTAGAAAAGCTCTCCAATCTAAATATTGACCTGGAGATAAGCAAGCACGGGCAAGCCCACTCCAATCAGTAGGAGTCATACAATGTCTGTTTAAGGCCTCCACTTGGGCTACAGTAAATGAAGCAGTAATACCATATGTACATACGGACTCTGCCAGGAACTTAATTACCTTAAAGTCTAGCGGCTCATGGTATCTTTGACCTTGGTTATCTTGAAATACCAGGTAGGCTGATAGCATTTCAGTTCTGACTGCCCTCCATACTTCCGGATTAAAGGAGGTGACTGCCGCACTACTCCCACAGGGTTGCTGCACGGCAGGTTCACAGTACAGTATGACACAAGCCTCCCTCTCCTGTTGTTTTCTGTCCTTTTCCTTTTTTCGTTTATAAACTCTAACGTTTTTCACCTGTTCTGTAATTGATCTTACCTCTTCTGATTCACTAGATTCAGCCCTTACCGACTCTGACAAGTCGCTTTCAAGCTCACTTTCAAACTCTGAAAGACTAGGGTACAACTTCTTACTCTTTTCTCCCTTCTCACTTTCTGTTTTATCCAATAAGGCCTTTTCTGACCTCTCCTCTTTTAAGATTTCTGATGCAGTTTGTCCCTTTTCAACCACTTCACTACATCTCTGATCCTCAAGACAACTTCTCACTAGCTTCCACACCGGTCTTACCCCGCTTCTTAACGTTCCTTGCTCCACGGCAAAATCAAGATCTCTTCCTAACCTTTCCCAGGTGGCTGTAGTTAAACTCCTAGAAACTGCAAACCAAGGAGCTACAGTATCACACTCCTCCAGAAATCTTTCTAGAGTGCTTTTATTTATTTTCAATTTCTTTGATAAAAGTAGCTCATTAAGAGCCAAAAAAATTGGGTGCGAGAAAGAAGCGCCCATAACTGTTCTCAGGCTAGAAATTAGTAGTTTCACCTTCCTTTTTTTTTCTTCTACTTTTGTCATGGCCTCTTGAATCCCGCTCTCTCTTTATTTACAGAGAAGAGCAATCCCCACTCTAGACGTGGATCCCCACTTTACCTGAGGACTTTTCCCTGCTTTGGACGCGGATCCCCACTTTACCTGAAGACTTACCGGTGTACCCCCTGACTGCAAGAAGTTCTGGGCTCACTGGTGAGGGGTTCCCCGTACGGACCACCAGTTGTCGTGCCCACCTTGACCAGCAAGGAAGACACAACACTGAGCTCTTCTTCCTGCAGTTTATTCAGGCCTTTGAACAATCTTCTGACTTCTAAAAAATCCCCCGGGGAAAGCCTCTCCCGGCCTTAAATAGGCTCTGGGCAGCCAACCCCAGGTCGCCACGTGGGCATTGCCCAATAGGCTCAAGCATGCGTAAGCAAGCCACAAATTCTGCTATAGCCTTATATGGAGTTGTTTACCATGGGGAGCGCTCGACGTCGGGATGGCGGAAGGCGGTAACCAGCGCCATCTTTAAGGTGTGGCTGTACGCAGCTCCCTACAGAACTCTGGTACTCTGGAAAAGCCAGAAGTGCTCTAAGCTGCTGAGCCATCTCTCCAGTCTTGAGATTTATCTGTCTCACCTCAGATGCACATGCACATAATTAACACAGTGTAAACCATCTCATGTGGTTAGCGAAACTAAACAATTGGGCAGATGAATTGTCCAAAGTTGACATAGAGTAGGCTGGAGATGTAGCTCAACTGGTAGAGTGCTGGCCAAGTATGCACAAAAACCCTGGGTCCAATTGCCAGCACTATATAAACCAAGTATGATGGTGCACACCTGTAGTCCTAGAACTTGACAAATGGAGGTAGAAGGATGAGAAATTCAAGATTATCTTTGTCTGCTTTGAAGCCAGCCTGGGCTTCATGAGACTCTATCTCAAAAACATGCAAAGTTGGCATGTGTTGTGTGATACAAAGGGAAAAGAGCTGTTGTATGATTATTTGTTATCCCAAACCAGTCATGGTGCAATGGCTCCCCCAAACTGACAACAGCTTTCCTAACTTCTGCTAGTACATGTGGTAGATTTCTGCAGCAGAAGATCTTTTATTCAAGGCTGCTGTGATAATGCCTCAGGCAGTTTTGGAACCATTGTTCTGGGGGCCAGAAATAAATAAACCCTTCTTGTAGCCATTTATTTCTTTCACAGAAACAATATATGCAGTGGTTAATTGAGTTCATAACTCTTTATTTGTAGAAGGCTTTGTCAAGCATTATCTCAAAAGAGGCATTTTCAAATACAAAAAAAGGTCAACAACTTGTAATAAAAAGAAACAATGACAAAATCTACTGCACATGGTTTTTGTAGATATGTGAATTAACTATTGGCATTTTGGCCCACTGAATACAAATAGAAAACAACTATTGTCAGTGTTATTGATTGAGAGCATCTTTATATTTCTATTAATTTCAACTCATTTTAAAAATGGGTTAGTTTCTCTTATTTTATTAATACTATTTTGTATTATGTAGGAGGTTAACACTTTTCTATCTTCTTAAAATGAAGCTATTTTTCTGCTCATATATTGATGAATTATAGGATATTATGTACCAAAAATATCACTGCCTTCTCCAGTTTATTTACTCGATACATTCTATACCCACAGTGATGAAGCAAAGTACCAGGTGCATCAAAGAATACAGTTTGGGGATGAAGAGATGGCTTAGTGGTTAAAAGCAGTGGCTGCTCTTCCAGAGTATCCAGGTTTGATTCTCAGCACCTACATAGCAGTTCACAATCATCTGTAACTCCAGTTCAAGGGATCTGATGTCTTCTTCTGGCCTCCTTGGGCACTGCACACACGTGGTGCACCTACATATATGCAGGCAAAACACTCATATACATAAAAATATAAGAAGAATATGGTTTAGAGGGTTTCTTATTTCCCATTTCCAGAATGTTCTTTTCCATCTCAATTCTTTTACTTCTGTCCTATAAGGGCTTCTTTTCCATCTGTCTAAATTCTACTCAATCTCTTGGAGTTAGGTCAAGTGTTTTCTTGACAAAGCCTTTCTAAAACATTTCAGACACAGTGATTTCTCATTTCTCTAAATTCTTGTGTAAAGAATTAATTTACATTTTATATTGTTTTATTTGCCTAATAGATAGGAAACCCCTTGGGTAGAGTGGACATGAAGTAGAGTGATGTATTTTGTGCTCCTGACAGTAATTTGCTTGCTGTGTTCTTCTCTAGGAAGTGTTTTGAAAATTCAGAGAAAACAGTGACTCCAAGCAGTAAGGTCAGAGAAGGACTTCCGGGATCTGTACTTAGAAGGGCAGGTAAGTACAATTTAGTAAAGTGAGGAGGTGGAAATATTTCAAAGGGATGTTTGGTAGAGGACTGATATGGATGAAATGAAGATCAGAGTATATAGGACATAGGAATGAACATTGTCACTGGGAAAGCCTGCCAAGAAGATGGGTGGCTTATAAGGCATACTGGTGTGTTAATCTCCAGAAAGAAGCATAGCATTTGACCCCATTTTCCTTTTTCTTGTTGGCTGTTTTGCTTCTTATAAGACAGGCTCTGCCACATACAATTTTTCTAGCATTCACCTTTATTCTATCTCTTTCTGCCCTACTCTGATTTAAATGACTATTTGTGTAGAATATTAGGCAAGGGATTCAGAAATCTCTGATTTCTTCATGGGAAAACTTAGAAATGACCCTCCCATAAGATAAAATGTTCTTTGACTGATGTGTCCTAGAAGAGAGGTAATAACTTTCTGTTTTGCTGTGATAAACACCATGACCAAAAGCAACACGGAGAACACAGGGTTTATTTCATCTTGCAGGTTTACAGCCCATCATTGAAGGAAACCAAGGTAGAAACTCAAGGAACTAGAAGCAGAAACCATGGAGGAAAACTGGTTACTGGCTTACTTGGGCTCATGCTCAGTTAGCTTTCTTATACAACTCAGGACCACTTTCCTGGGGGTAATACCATCCACAGTGACTTTGGTTCTTCTCCACTAACTATCAATCACCATTTCCACAGACCAACCTGATGGAGGCAATTCTTCAATTGAGGTGCCCTCTTCCCAGGTGTGTCAAGTTGACAACTGTGATTAATCACCACAAAAACTTTCATTGATATCAAAGGAGACTATAATGTCTTACTTTCCTCTTGCCCTGGGCACCATAATAAAGAACACTCATGAGCTATTTCTAATAGGGATTTTGACAATCAGGTAACGAATTAGAAAAAGCTATGGAGACTCAAGAAACGAAGCTGTGAATCAATATTTTTCTACTTACTAAGTTAAAGAAATTGCTGCATAGATTTTACAACATGAATGAAATATGAATTCATTGACTCTGGGAAAATCTAAATAATTATAGACATCATCCACATTCAGTAGAATTTTATTCAATTGGATACTACCAATAAAAATTTTATGATAACTGAGAATGAGAGATAAAATAGTTAAGGGTACGAAGACATAAGTATTTTCAATTGAGGGTTATTAGAGATGTATAAATTATAAAATATCTTTTCCTTAAAGAAATTACCCAAAAAGGTTTCCCTATTTAATACTATTTTAATGTGGCTGAATAATATGAAAATATGCCTACCCTTCATGAATTCAAGGATTCTATTGCGTACTAGGCTAGTTCATGTTATTTTCTGGCAAAGAATCTGGCTACATTTTGTCAATTTCCTAAGTGAGACTGACTTAAAAAAAAACTAATGAAATAAGTTGTTTGGCAGAGGAAATTTGTCTTTCTCTTTAGTGTAAAAGTTCCATCAAGCATCTTCTGTAGTGCTGGCTTAATGGTCATGAATTCATTTAGTTATGTTTATTGTTGAATGTTTTCCTAATCCTTCAATTACGACAGACAATGTGGGTGGGTTTAATAGTATGGGTTGGCAGTTACTGTCTTTCAGAACTTGGAAGACATCATTACATGCTCTTTGGGCTTTTCTTCTGAGAAATCGTCTGTAATTATGATGAGCTTGGTAGTTAATGATGCTTTCCTCTTGCAGTTTTCCATATTTTTCTGTAGTGCAGTACAATGTTTCAACTATAATATAGAAGCTTCTTTTTTGCTCTTGTCTGTTTCATGTCCATGCCTCTTGAATCTAGGTGGTTACCTGGTTTCCCAGATTTGGCAAATTTTCTGTTATTATTTTATTGGATAACTTATTTATCTTTAGCTTAAAGTTCTTTTCATTTTTTTATTCTCATGATTTATAAATTTCATCTTTTAATGGTGTCCTATAGATTTCACATTTTGTGTTCATACTTTAAAAAAATCTTTCTTGGTGTCAGAATATTCTAATTCATTTAACTAGTCTTCCATTCCTGATAATCCATCTTGCACTTAATCAATTTTATTTGTGAGAATTTCTACTGAGTTCTAAAGTTTGGCTTAATGAACTTTTCATTTTTAAAACTTCAATTTGATTTAAAAATATTTCTCTTTTACTAAATTCCTCTTCTCATATTCTGCATTGACTTTCTTATTTCATTCAGTTGATTATTGTATTCTTTTAAAATTCATTTAGGACTTTATTTGTATCCTCTTTAATTTTGTTAAATGTTCTTATAATTATTCTTTTTAATGTTTTATACATTTTAATTAAAATATAATTATATCCCTCTCCCCCTTCCCTTCCCTCCCTCAGGTAAACCTATATCACCACTCCTGCATCTTTGACTCAGGGAACATCACGGAAGAGGGGACAGAAAGGTTGTGAGAGCCAGAGGACTGAGATATCTGCTGTCTCTCCTAGAAAATGGCTGTATACAGATGACCACAATGATAGCAATATCGATAGACCTACTAACAGAGAAGGGAGGAAATTGCATGGGGTCCCACCAGACAAAGAACGATAAGCAACTAATAGCTGCAGAGAGAAGAAGAATTAGCCTCTCCCAGGGATGAACCTCCTCAAAGGTTATTATGATTCTTTTGAAAATTTTGTCTGGGATTTAAAGCAATTCACATTTTTTTTTAAGATTGGTTAATGTGGTACTTTTTGGATTGGCCAAACTGCCTTGTTTTTTTAGTGTTTCTTATGCTTCTGTGTTGGTATTTCCACATCAGCTGGAATTTTTAGAAAATCTATATTCTTTCAGTTGAAGCTTTTGCAATGTTCTAGTAGTGCTAGGCTGGAGTAGGATTGAGGCACATAGTGCAGGAGCTAAATCCTTGTCCTTCATGCTCAAGGTGCAGGGTTCTGTCTCCTACACTTTTGGATAGAGTTTCTGGCTTGCTCTGACTTCAGCAGTCAAGTTCTCAGATGCCACATGGTCGCTGTCTGGAGCAGTTGATAGGATGTCACTCTCCAGCTTTCCTGTCCATAGACTCTAGTTTTTCTGTTTTGTGTTTTCTTTTTAAGTAAAAGAGGGTCTTGATACATAGTCCTGGCTGGAATGGTACTCATTATGAAAACCCGGCTGACTTAAACTTCCTGCTTCTGTTTCCTGAATGCTGAGGTTATAGGTGTTAGCCAACACATACAGATAAAATTAGTACTTTCTATTACATATTTATAAGGATGAACAGAGCAAATTGAGAGGATAATAATATTACAAAAGATGGGGCCAAAGGACTTTTTATAAGCTAGTAAGAGACAACTACTTTGAGATAGCATTTGAGATGTAATAATAGAATTTTAATACATTTATTGAATATTTCACAATTATGTTGGGATATCATATTGAGTCCTTCCATAGAGGAACTTATTTTATGCATTCAATCATTCAGCTTTTCTTTGATGGCATTTTATACTCTCTTCAATATAGTGTTTATTGGTTTCTTGTTAAAATTATTTTTAGCTCTTAAAATCAGTTTGCTTCCTCTGTAAATGCCATATGTTGTTATTGCAGTTTCTATGTGATTATAAATGACATAGAAAAGCTTAATTTTTTGATGTTATTCTTATATAAGACATTATTTACCAGTCTTTTTAGGTCTGTTTTGGAGTTTACATGAAGACAATAACATCACACCTTTTTTCATTGCATTGACTATGTCAGCAGTCAACCTGTGGGTCACAATGCCTCTGGGGGTCAAATGACCCTCTCACAGGGGTTGCATATCAGACATTCTGAATATCAGATATTTATAATTCATAGCAGTAGAAAAATTTACAGTTATGAAGCAGCAACAAAAATAATCTTATGACTGGGGATCATCACAACATGATGAAATTTATTAAAGGGTCACAGCATTAGGAAGAACTGCTATTGGGCAAAATAGAATCATAGCAGTCAGAACAGTTAATCATCTTTTTAAAAATCTTGGCATTAATAGAAATTCTTATAATGTGTACTTTGTTAACTTGTGTGATACTTTCTTTTTTTTTTTTTAAAGATTTATTTTATTTATTATGTATACAGAAGAGGGCACCAGATCTCATTACAGATGGTTGTGAGCCACCATGTGGTTGCTGGGAATTGAACTCAGGACCTCTGGAAGAGCAGTCAGTGCTCTTAACCTCTGAGCCATCTCTCCAGCCCTTGTGTGATACTTTCTGTTGTTTTGTTTTTGAAACTTTTTTTTTCCAATTTCACTTTATTAAATAATGAGAGGTTTAGCAAGAATTAATGTTAAATTTTACCATATGCGTTTTGGTACTTTTGGTGCTGATTTCAGATATTCTCATCCAATCCATGTACAGTACAAATTAATTTTAGATGCATCAGTAGTAGTCTTTTGCATGGCAAACACCTTTTTTGTCAAAATGGATTAATTGAATGTATTCATTCATTATTATTTATATTCATCAGTGAAATATATATTGGGGTATGTCCATGCATTGATTGTATCGAGCTTTGACATTAGGATTATGAGTCGACAATATGAGTGTGCAACTTTTAGTGTTATCTTTCCTGATTTAAAATCCAGTCTTTAAGTAACTGACCTTGAAGTTTTGATAGAACTTTAAGATCATCTTTATCTAGTGGTTGTTTTGGAGAAAGCAGGGCTTTGATTACTTTCAAATTTCTCTGCAGTCATTAGAAAATCCTGTAGCCTATACCATCTTTAGTCAGTATTTATCATTTGAATGAGAGAGGATATTTAAAGCATGTGTAACAAAAAAAAGATAAGTAGAATATATAAAGAATGCCTCCTGAGCTCAGTGACAGAGTGCTTTCCTAACAGCTCATGGCCCTGGGTTCCACCCACAGCATTTCAAAACAGCAACAACAACTTGCACTGCCCCCATCCCACCTATCTTAGAATATGAGTATAGGTGCTTTTTGTTGGTTTTGTGTGTATGTGCCGGGGGTGGGGGGGTGGGGGTCAGGGTCTCACTGTATAGTCTTGGCTGGCCTGGGACTCTCTATGCACTTGGATATAACTTACTGATTCATTTTAGGAAGACCTTGGAAAAATAACACCAAGCCAAACCCCAAAATAGTATACATAAAAAATTAAGATATGGGCAAAAATTAATGCAATAGAAAAAATATAAAGAATCAGTGAAACAATGATTGATCTTTAGGAAAAATATATAAGAACAATAAATACTTAAATTATGCCCTTGTAATTTCATTGGTATCTGGTGCAATACCTCTCTTTTCATCTTTAATCTGATTAAATTTGTCTTCTCTTTCTTTCTTGGTCACTTTGGCTAAGGATGTATTGATCCTATAAGTTATTTACTTGAGACCTCTCTGTTTGTTTGTTTTTAATGTAAGCACTTATAGTTATAAACTCTTAGGTCTGCCTTTATTGTACACCATAAGTTTTGTTATGTTGTGTCTTCATTTCCATTCAATTATAAGAATTTTAAATTTTCCTTCTTGATGTTTTCAGTGACTCATTTATCATTCAATAGACTGTTGTTTAACATCTGTGTATTCGTGGATTTTTTTTTTACTGTTTCTTTATGACTTTATTCCACTATGGTCAGTTAGAATAAGAAGTTATTTTAACATTTGAACATGGTGGTACATGCCTTTAATCTCAGAACTCAGGAGATAGAGGTAGGCAGATCTCTAATAGTTTGAGGCCAGTCTGGTCTATATAGTGAATTCCAGTGCAGCCAAGACTATATAGTGAGATCCTATTTTTTCTTTAAAAAAAAAGATATTTCAGTTTTTCTGTACTTGTTTTATGTCTTAACATATGATCTATTTTAGATAAAATTCCATGGGCTGTTGAAAGAATGTATACAGTGTTTGATGGAGTATTCTCTAGATGTCTGTTAAATCCATTTGATCGATGATGTCATTTAACTCTGATGTTTCTCTGCTTATTTTTTTGTTAGAATGACCTATATTAAAACCACCCATTATTACTATGATACTGTGAGTTTGTGATACTATATTGAGTAATATTTGGTTTATGAAAGTGGTTTCATCTATGTTCACTGTTTATGTGTTTAGAATTGTAATGTCTTCTTGATAGATTGTTCCCTTAATTAGTATGAAGTGCCTTTTTTTTCTCTCTCCTCACTAGTTTTGGTTTGAAGTCTATTTTTGTCAGATATTAGAATAGCAAAACTTATTTGTTTTCTAGTTCCATTTGTTTGGAATACATTTTTTCATCTTTTCACCCTAAGACATATCTATCTTTGATAATCAGGTATATTTCTCAGTGGTAGAAAATACATGGATCTTGTTTTGTTTTTTTTTTTAACTCCAAATTTTCAGTCTGCGTCATTAGATAGGGAAATTGAGACCATCAATATTCAGAGGTATTATTTGCAAGTATGTGTTAATTCATTTCATTTTGTTGATTTTGTAGTGTTTGTTTGTTCCTAATTCTCATTTGTTTAACTTACTATTATAACATCCTTTATTTTTTTCCCTGAAGCTACTTGAATACATTTATCATTTTCTTTGCTTCAAAGAATTCATTCTAGCATTTCCTTTAAATCATGGAATGTTTTTATTTATCTATCAATTATGATAGATAGTTTTTTTGGTTATAGTAGTCTGTGTTGTCAGTTGTGGTCTTTCTGAACTTGAATTACATCTTTCTTCTCCTGGCTTTTAAAATTTCTTTTGAAAGATCAGCTGAGCCTCTTTCTTTCTAGCAGCTCAATGTACGTTCTTTGCTCTGTATATGAAGTATTTTAAAAATGATATGATATGGGGAGTTTTTTTCTGTTCCTGTCTATTTGGTTTTCTACAAACTTCTTGTACTTGGGATGGCCCTCTATTTCCCTAGATTTTAGAAATTTTCTGCTATTATTATATTGAAAATATTTTCTATACCCTTAGCATGGAGTTCTCCTTTTATGCCTATAATTCATTAGTTTAAGTCTTTTCATGAACATCTCAATGATACTGCATGTTCTATTTATGTTTCTTAAAATGAATTAATGTCCTTGGTTGAAGGTATAATTTCTGTACCTCATCCACATGCCCTAATATTCTATTATCCCTGTGATTCATTTTTTGGTAAAGTGTAGTAGAATATTATTTTAAGATGTACTACATTTTTTTATGTTGTGGAACATTTGTTTAATTATGCAAAGATGTGTTGCATGCTTTTATGTTGCATTTGTTTAACTCTGTGAAGCTGTGTTACTTTGCCTGCCTAAAATACCTGATAGTCTAATAAAGAACTGAATGGCCAATAGCAATGCAGGAGAAAAGATAGGCAGGGCTGACAGGCAGAGGTAATAAATAGGAGGAAATATCTGGGGGGGGGGGAAGATCAAGGATCAAGAAGAGAACAAGGAGAGGAGGATGCTAGGAGCCAGCCACCCAGTCACACAGCCAGCCATGGAATAAGAGTGAAAGTAAGATATACAGAAGTAAGAGAAAGGTAAAAGCCCAGAAGCAAAAGGTAGATGGGATAATTTAAGTTAAGAACAGTTGGCAAGAGCTGGGCAGTGGTGGCGCACACCTTTAATCCCAGCGCTCAGGAGGCAGAGGCAGGTGGATCTCTGTGAGTTCAAGGCCCGCCTGGGCTACAGAGTGAGTTCCAGGAAAGGCGCAAAGCTACACAGAGAAAACCTATATTGAAAAACCAAAAAGAGAGAGAGAGAGAGAGAGAGAGAGAGAGAGAGAGAGAGAGAGAGAGAAAGAAAGAAAGAAAGAAAGAAAGAAAGAAAGAAAGAAAGAAAGAAAGGAAGGAAGAAAGAAAGAAAGAAAGGAACAGCTGACAAGAAACAAGCCAAGCTAAGGCCAGGCATTTATAATTAAGAATAAGCCTGGGGATTTAGCTCAGTGGTAGAGCACTTGCCTAGCAAGCGCAAGGCCCTGGGTTCGGTCCTCAGCTTTGAAAAAAAAGATTAAGCCTCCATGCATGATTTATTTGGGAGCTGGTGGCTGGCCCCCCAAAAGAAGAAAATCAACCAACTACAATAAAGCTTTCTATTAAGCTTTGTATTTGATTTGATGATTTTTCATTTTCAGCATCATTTCACTTTGGCTTTTCTTCAATATCCTCTTTATTAAATTCCATTTTCCAATCCTGTGTTGACTTATTTCATTCAGATGTTTCTCTATGATCTCTTAGAATTAAATCAAGAGTTTGCTCACATAACCTGTCATGTCTATTGACATATTTATCATCATTCATTTGAATTCTTTGTCTATAATTCCATCTGAATCATTCTCATTGGTAGTCATTGCTCTGGGACCAGTAGATTTTGGAGGAGACATGTTGGCTTAGATTTTCATATTGCTTGTGCTTTTGTGATAGGATTTTCACACCAGTAGTTAGATGGTTGTTGGTGTGTTTGTCTATTTATTTGTTTGGGGTTTTTTTTTTGTAATCTTTCAGTTTGAAGTGTTTGCAATGATTGGGAGGGACTAGAGTGTAGTATAGTTGAGATGTCTTTTCCTTCATTAAACTGGTATTCAGGCTCTATCTTTTCCTACCCTGTAACAATAGTAACTATCTAGGGGTAAACCCACTTTAAAAGTAGGATAAGAGTCAAGTATATACAACCACTCCTTAAGTGTCAATTATTTTAGGGCATAAAGGGTCATTAATTGCTCTTTGTGTATTTTTTTTCATTTTTTCTTTATTAAGAAATTTTCTACTCACTCTACATACCACCCACAGATCCCATCTCCTCCCTCCTCCCACTCCCCCAGCCCTCCCTCCCAAGCCACCCCACATCACCACATCCCCCAAATCAAGGTTTCTCATGGGGAGTCAGCGAATCCCGGTACACTGAGCCTAGGCAGATCCAAGCCCCTGTGGCCCTCTGGATACAGAAAACGGTTGTTTGTTTCTTTGTGTATTGATATATTAGTTATTGTGGTTATGAGAGAAAAAAAGAAAAGAGAAATAAGAAAAAACACACAGACTAGTGACTAGTATTGGTGTGATAGAAAGTAGAGGAGGAGAATGTAAATAGAAGGGGGAACTGTAAGGTGGGGGAAAGTAAGTGATGAGAGAATATTGGCTAAAGGTAAATTGATGAGAGGGAGGAAAAGAGATCAGATAATTTAGAACAATCCCATCTCTCAGGAGGCAGAGGCACAGGAAGCCCTCAACCAGGCCAGACTATGTTCCCTGGGAGAGAATAAAACAAGAGGAAAGAATATGAAGAGAAGAAATAAAAAGAATGGAAAAAAGCAATATAAGACAAGATCAGGTCAGGACTGAGATGGTCGTCTAAAATGACCTTGGCAGATCAGAAGTAGAGGGTGAGAGAGCTAGGTGGAAATACAGCATATGAAAACTGACTCGTCTTGTTGTTGGCTTTCCTCTGGACTCTCAGATTCCTTCTCTGCTAATTGGAGGTACTCTTCAATGGGTAGTCCTCTTCTCCCTGGGTCTGCCCTTTGGCTGATTGGACTGCTGATGCTGTCCCCATCCATGGAAAGTGTATCAGAGGTGCAATCTCAGTCTGCTCACACCTGAGTTTCCTGAGAGTGTGTTTCACAGGCTGCTAAGTCACTATGGTAAAGGTGTTTTGGCATCTTGCTTTTCTGTTCTGTTGGTTGCCAGTGCTGAACACCCAGCAACAAGGGGAGAAGAGTTCTCCTTCTGTTATTGCTGCTGGTGCCCTGGGTATGGGTTTTCCTGTAGCTTTTCTTATAATCTTTTTTCAGCTTTCTCCAGAGTTTCTATGGATACTTAATTGATTCTACCTGGGCATCCCACTGCTTAAATAAATTAGATTTGATAATATCTTTATATTATATTACTGGAGAAATATTTATGTTTTAGGAGTCTCTCCATTTCCATAGGACTTATTAGTGGTAGCCCCTTATCTTACCTCCAGTTTAGTAATATTTTTATTATATGACAGTCCAAATAAAACAGGCTGTAATTATAAGTTAATATATAGAAAATACATTTTTCTAATTAATATAATTGTTTATTTAAATGCATTCAGGTTAGCTGAGCATCATGGTATACATTTGTCATCTCAGTGCTTAGGAAACTAAAACAAAAGGAACCAGAGTTTGAGGAAGCTTGAACTATATAACAAGACTTTGCATAAATAAATACATGAATAAATAAGTAAATATTTTAGTTTCATATGAATAAAATAAATTAAGCAGACTATTTCAACCAGGATAATAGTAGATTATTCTACTAATTTAGATCTTCCCTATATATGTTAGTTATATAAAATTGTTTTGTTATTACATTTTCATATGAGCATGTATGTTGTATTTTCTGTCTGTATTATATATACTTATCTCCCTTCCCCACTGGTTCTCTTCCTATTCCTTTATAGTCTTCCTTCCTTCCTTCCTCCCTCCCTCCCTCCCTCCCTCCCTCCCTCCCTCCCTCTGTCCCTCCCTCCCTTCCTTCCTTCCTTCATTTTGTATTCTACACATGATAGAAAATGTGTGATAACAGTCTTTCAAAAGTCTGGTTTATTTCACTTAACTTGAAGATCTCCAGGTCTATTGATTTCCCTGCAATGACATGATTTTGTTTTTAATGGATAAATAATACCCCATTATGTGTATGTGCCACATCATCTTTACCTAGTCATTCACCAATGGGCATCATTTTCTGCCTTTTCAGTTACCTGAGACCAAGTATGATACAAAAGTACTTAATGGAAAGTTCCAGAAATAAACAGTTCACAAGTTTTAATTGTATACCAGTCTGAGTAGCATGACAAAATTCTACACTATCTGGCTCTCTCCTGTGCATGACATTAATCATCCCTTTGTCTAATGTGTCCACATCCACACAATATCTATGCCCATCCATTAGTTACTTAGTTGCTGTCCAGGTGATCAGACTAACTATTGTGGAATCACAGTGCTTGTTTTCACACCATCTGTTTTTCATTTTATTATTTTGTGTGTATGTGGTACAAGCATGTGTGTGTGCGAGTGCATGTGCGTGTGGCTGTGCCCAGCCATCCCCTGGGATCTACCTGTCTCCATCTCCAAACACTGGAGTTACAGTTACATGAAGCCATGCATAGATTTTTATATGAGTACTGGGGGTTCAAACTCAGGTCCTTAGGCTTCCACAGCAAGTGCTCTTATCCACTGTGCCATCTTTCCACCTGAAACCTGTATTTTATTTAATAATGGCCCCTGAAGTGGCTATGCCAAAGAGAACCTATGGAGTACCTTTTTCTCAGGGAAGAGGAAAAAGTTTTTTGTTTGTTTATTTGTTTTTTTTGTTTTGTTTTGTTTTGGTTTGGTTTGGTTTTTTGAGACAGGGTTTCTTGTGTAGTTTTGGCGCCTTTCCTGGAACTCATTCTGTAGTCCAGGCTGGCCTTGAACTCACAGAGCTTTGCCTGCCTTTGCCTCCCAAGTGCTGGAATTAAAGGTGTGCACCACCACCACCACCACCACCACCGGAAAAAGTTTTAAGGTTAAGGAAAGAAGAGAATCATATCCTGAGGTTACTAAGCTCCATGGAGAGTCATTGTTAATGTCTTATTATGACTAATTTAGAAATTAAATCTTACCACAGGTATGTAGTTATGTACAGGAAATAATGTAGCATATGTAAAGTTTTATTCTACTCACAGTTTCAAGCATCTACTGGAGTCTTGGAATGTATGTCTATAGATAAGGAGTGTCCTTGCTAGTTTTATGTCAATTTGATATAAGCTAAAGTCATTAGAAAGTGGGGAGCCTCAATTGAAAAAATGCCTCCATAAGATAAGCAAGCCTGTGGGACATTGTCTTAATTAGTGATTGATAGGGGAGGGCCTATCCCATTGTGGGTGGTGCTTTCCATGGGCTGGTGGTCCTGGGTCCTATAAGAAAGCAGGCTGACTAAACCATTAGAAGCAAGCTGGTAAGCAGCATCCTGCCATGGCTTCTGCATCAGCTCCTGCCTCCAGGTTCCTGCCCTGTTTGAGTTCCTGTCCTGACTTCCTTCAATGATGAACTATGATATAGAAGTGTAGCCAAATAAACCCTTTCCTCCCCAACTTGCTTTTGGTCATGGTGTTTCATCACAGCATTAGAAACCCTAATTAACACAAGGAGGAACACAAAACTTTTGACAGAGCTGACAGCACATATGAGAACATGGATTTTTCAAACAGCAGGTGGTAAGGAAGAGCCATTCCTAAAGTACATTCAGTGGGTGGCAACTTAACAAGCTTTCAATTGAAAAGGACAGAATAAAATAGAATAGAACTGACAAGAAAATGTCAGAATATGTCACAAATAGTGAGATTGGAAGGAATTTATGAATTTCTGAAAAAAAATGATCTGACTTTATTAAAAAACATGTATTGGGGCTGGAGAGATGGCTTAGCAGTTTAAGAGCATGTATTACCCTTGCAGGGGACCTTAATTAGGTTCCCAACATCCACATGGCAGCTCACAACCACTTCTCCAGTTCCAGGGGATCCAATCCAATGCCCTCCTCTAACCTCTGAAGGATCTATGCAAGGCATGTGGTGCACAGTCATTCATGCAGATAAAACAACTCATGCACATAAACAAAAGAGAGGGTGGTGATAAATATGATCATAATACATTTTAAATATATATGGAATTATGAAAATAAATATTAAACAAACACATATGTATGTGTTGAGCTGCAATGCAGAATACATGATTCTTAAAGTTATGTCTGAAATAGAAGTTGTTGGCTAATACTTTTAATCCTAGCACGTGAGGAGGCAGAGGTGGGAGGGTCTTGTCAAGTTTGATGCTGATCTGGCTTATATAGTGAATTCTAGGCCACCCAAGATTATATAGCAAGACCCTGTGTCAAAAAGAAAGAAACAGCTATCAACTGTAAATATCTTCTTGGTTATGGGTGGGACCACATGTCTACTTCTCCTTCTCAGTGTGCTGGGACCCTATCTGACTTGAACCTGTACAGGTCCGTGTGTTGCCACAGGCTATCAAAATATACTGTATGAAAATATTTAATAAAGAAAAATGAAAAAATTGTGAGACATAGGACTACATGAAGAGTAAGCAGGTAGAAATAATACACCAATTTAAATCATGATTTCTGGAGATGTTTGTCTTGGTTATAACCTTTCCACTCAAAATTTCAACCTCAGAGCCTGTTATGGATTGAATTCTACCCCTCCATTTTCATTCATGTATTGAAGGCCTAAGTCATCTCCAGTCCTTCCGTGTGTTATTATATTGAAAGTAAAGCCTTTAATGAGGTGAGCAAATTCAAATGAAGACAATAAGCTGAACCCTAACCAATTTGATTGATGCTGGAGGGAATTAGGAGCCCAAAAGACATACCAGGGTTTCACAGAAGAAAACCCAGGTGACTCAGTGGACAAGCACAAGGCAAGGAGAATGGCCTCAGGAGAAATCAGCTATGCTGGTAGCTTGACCTTGCACTTCTAGCTCCAGCACTGTGAATAAATGTCTGCTGCACCCTCGACCCATGGTACACTGTTTCAGCAGCCTGAGCTAACATTAACTGGAATCCACATCACAATGGCAATGTTAACTTTGATACAGTTTAACTCAGAGCAGTTGTATCATCATGGGGATCCTACATATTTCCTTTCCTAAGCCACACCTTCCTTGCTGCTTTTTCCTCAGCCCCTACCCCTGAACCCTGTGTGATTTGTTATACCTATATAAATGTATAAATGTGTGAGAACTGTGGCCACATGTGTGAGTGTTTTATGCCTGAGCTTGTGTATACGTTGGGACTTGTGGGCCAGATTGCCAGCGGAAGGGATGGAGGCCCCTTTGGTGGTTGAACTGGCACAGACTAACCAAACTCCCCCATTGCTTCCTTGCTTTCTCTCTGACCAGAGCGCAGGCAGCAGGCAGCAGAAAGCTCTGCAACGAGTCCAGCAGGTAGCGGCTGCACAGCTACTACTTTGGGGACCCAGGGCACCGCTGAGAGGGCTAGTCGGCCTATGAGCATCACAGGGTCTAGATGCAGGGGGTTCCGGGCCCCAGCTCGCTCAGAGAACTGTGGAGTAGAGGCTTTATAGCACGATGCAGGTGGCGGCCAGATTGGCCCAGAGGCTGCATGGGAACTAGGCATGGCTGTGTGCTAGGGCAGGCTATGAGCATTGTGGGGCCCAGATATGGCTGGCAGGTTCTGGCTGGGCTCCCGTGTGGACACGGGGCAGAGCTGGCAGGAGCCAGCAGGAGCCTCCAGGAGCTCAGAGTGTGGGGGCTGGTGGAGAACTAACTGCCCCTCCAGGGTCACAGCTGAGGAGTGGCCTACAAGTCTGTGGGCCCAGCCAGGACATGGAGTCACTTTCAGTCTGCCATTCTTGTGTACTTGAAAATCTGAGGTTAACAACAATCTTTTGTCCCCATGGTGCACTCCTTCCCGTCCTCTTCCTCTTCCATGCTGTTGGGTGGGGCTCCCAAGACCTGCCCTGGGGCTAAAACCTGATCAGGGTCTGGCTCCAAGAATGGAATGTCACTGCCTATGTATGGTTGATGTTATAAGGATAACCAACAGTTTCTTGTCTGTGGTACAATGCTGATAAAATATTGTTACTTTATAATACTGAGGGAAATCACAAAAAAGACTTTGGTAAGAGTTTCTGTTTTAAAAGAAAAGAAAAAGCAGATTTTGTCTAAAGTAAATGTCTGAGGGATCAAAGGAACAGACTGAGGGTACATGGAAAGTTGTAAAAAGTCAGAGGGGATGTGATGTAAACTGTTTGTTATGGTTTCTTATACCTGCAAATACTGAATTTGAAAGTTAATTCTGGTTGGTTTTCATTTTAAAAATGGCTAATGATTCTGCACACTGCTTATGTGTGTATGTGGACAGGCATGTGAGTTGGAAATGTAAGGAAACTTTAACTGTACGTATGTATATATGTATGTAACTTGGATCCAGCTGTGTGTATGTGTGCAAGTAATTATTGTTTAGAAAAACGTTCTTTAAACAGCAACCACATGGCTTCCTCCATCTTGGCTGGGGACCTCATGGGCTGCCATGTGGCTGGCAGCCATCTTTTACTAAGGTTATAAAGATCTACTCGGGTTAACACCTAAGTACTTGTGTCTTTACCAAGTGTTCAACAGCAAGTTTCTAGAGAATTTAAATAGATGGCAACATATGTTTAATAAATAAGGTATTTGATAAATATTAAAGCTGCACATCAATGCTTTTATACACAGGAATATATCTTGCTCTGGCAGCTAAACTTTGTAATTTAAGATTTACCCATGTAAAATAATAATAGTTTTAAAGACATAAAGAAATCATAGGAAGCAGCTGAGGTTTGCAAATGTGTGGCAGGACTAGAGTTCCAAAAAGAGTCTAGTTGCAATGGTGGACTTTAGCAGTTTTAAAAAATGCCAGTGTCAGGTGATGATCACTGGAAGCACCAGCCATAATAAAATTGAGCAGCAGGCAGGCTAGGTATGTGCTGCCAAAGGTAGGGTCAAAGAAATCATCCAAGCCTCTAAGTAAAAGAACCAAAAGGATTATAAATGAATTCCAGATATTGAACTTTGGAATTGTTTGCACTCTGGTGCTTTGTTTTACTTTATACAGATTGTGATGATGCTGTATTTTCTCCCCCTTAAAGTAAAAAAAGTATTTAATTGTTGATACAAAAGACATTTGAGAGATCTTAATCTTTTAAGAACAGTTTATATAGTTAAAAACCAATGACTTAAAAATGTTTCTCCTTAGCCTCCTTGTATTTGCTAGGTTTGTTAAGCTTAAGTTATTTGCATAAACATATATATATATGTTTTATATTGATATTTTGTTTTGGTTTCTTTACTGAACCCATATTTGATGCTAGAAGAGCTTCAACTTAAAAGCATTGTTTTTCGGCTACTTATTGTAGACTGTTAAAGAGCATAAATAGTCAGTCAGGGTAAGTAAGTACTGATGTAATATTACAGGGATAAGTTTACTCATTTACTCAGTCCCTTGCATATGTTTTCAGGGTTGAGTTTGAAACAAGTAACTAGAAACAAAGTTTGTCTTTTCAGATATACCTGGTCAGCCCTCATACTTCAGAGATCTGCAGAATATGGCATTTAAATGTTGATCTAAAAGCTTATTATATCAGACAGGCTTCCAGATCCTAGCAGCGACCCAAGGTCTCCAAAGATTATGTATGAGGCACCACAACCTCTCTGCCTGGATTATGGCAACACTGACCACAGAGCAAGATGCCCCAATGCCCAGCTTACCCGAGAGCTGCAGGAGGAGGTAGTGCATTTGTGGGAGCTGCTGATGGCTCAGGGACTCTCAGCCTCTGCTCTAGGAGGTCTGAAGGTAAAAGAGGGCAGTCCTGGAGGTGCTCTGTCAGCTGCGTCATCTCCTCCCACCCCAGCTTCACCCTCATCTCCTCCTCCACACAATGGGGAGCTGGAGCCCTCCTTCTCCCCTAGTGCTGAGTTCCAGATTGGGCCTGAGGAAGCCATGGAGAGGCTGCAGGAGATGGAGAAGATTATTGCCAAGCTGAATGAGACTTGGGAAGAGAAGCTATGTAAGACAGAAGCCCTGAGAATAGAGAGAGAAGCGTTGCTGGCTGAGATGGGCGTGGCTGTCTGAGAGGATGGTGGTACTGTGGGTGTCTTCACTCCAAAAAATACTCCCCACCTGGTAAATCCGAATGAAGACCCCTTGATATCTGAGTGTCTTCTCTACCACATCAAAGATGGTGTCACCAGGGATGGCCAGGTAGATGTGGACATCAAGTTGACTGGACAGTTCATCTGGAAGCAACACTGTCTCTTCTGAAGCATCTCCCAGCCTGATGGAGAAGTGATGGTCACATTGGAGCTTTGTAAAGGAACTGAGACCTATGTCAATGGAAAACTTGTGATGGAGCCACTGGTGTTGAAGTCAGGAAACAGGATCATAATGGGCCTGATGGTAAAAGAAGATTGATGCTGTTCCAACTGGTGCTTCCAACGCTATGGAGACCTGGGTAGGGATTGGTCCCTATAATTTATAGGATTGGAAGCTTCTTGGTCTGCACTCAGATATAGTTTATCCTTCTCAGATTTCTGATAATACTGATGGCTAGGCTAGCTCTAACTTTGTCAGCGTGGCAGCCTCAGACAACCAGATCTTTCTGCAAGGCTATAGCTAGCTTGTTAGCTCACTTTTAGAAAAATGTTCTAAGATATAAAAGTTTAAGTAAGTCATAAAGGTTCAGATATGAGTAAAAAATGATTCAAGATGAGATATGTTTCAGATTGCTCTCATGTTCTATGATGTAAAGGTTCAGAGCTTAACATTTAAGAGTCCTGATAAACTGGTAGAGCAATGACTACTTACTGTTCAACCACAAGCTCAACATTTTAGATTTATTTTAGATTTCATCTAAATATATTTAAATGTTAGGCCGGGCGGTGGTGGCGCACGCCTTTAATCCCAGTACTCGGGAGGCAGAGGTAGGCGGATCTCTGTGAGTTCGAGGCCAGCCTGGTCTACAGAGTGAGATCCAGGAAAGGCGCAAAGCTACACAGAGAAACCCTGTCTCGGAAAAAAAAAAGAAAAAAAATATATTTAAATGTAAACCTAAAAGTGCTTCTCATCAAGTCAAAAATCTCTGTCCAATTTATACCTGACTTTCTGGACAGAAGGCAAATGCACAAGCTTTTAACCCAAATCTGTAGTTCTTGTTGGGACTCAAAAGTATGAGTCTACTTCTACTGTTTTACAGATACCCATTACCTGCTTTGTCTACAATATGGATTTCAGTACAGATTGGTAATACTAATGTATCTAAAATTTTTATGTCATTTTATAAGATAGTTCCTGTAGGCCTCAGAGGATTAAAAGAGTCATGAAACTTGGATCCACTTTACAGAGGCCAAAAGGATCCCAGATAAGTGCAGCTTATTCCTAAAGATGGTATTTTTCCTCTCTCCTGGTCTTGAGACCACTGCTTTTCCTATTACTAAGGGTATGGACCTAAGGGTTCCAAATAAGTTCATAAATTTTAACTTCTGTTCCTAGTTTAAGTTTGTCTCAACAGATTTCTACTTGGATGGCAGACACCTCCAAGTTTCAGTCGATGACTCCACTGCTCCAGCGACTGTGAGCTGATGTGGACCAGCCCAGTCAACGTGATTGTTCCTTGTCTCTACAGGGTCAGAGAGCCACACACTTCTGACAATTGCCCCCTTGCCCAGTCCTTGACTAGCTTTTCAGACTTTTGGGGGCCCTGACAACGGCACCCCAATGCCAGCTTGAAGCAGTTCCAGAAGAGAATACGTCGTTCCATGTTCTCTGTTCAGAAAAGGCTGAAATGCTGGATCAAAAGGAAACTCCCTGGCATAGAGACAAGATGGCTAACTATACATGACCATTATTAGAGAGGGATACTTACGAGCTAACTGCCCAAAACCCATGATTGGGTTCCATTAGGCACATGAGAAGGGGGAAATGTGAGACCAAAATGAGCCATCTTAGAAATAAGACCAAAATGCTTTCACCCTAAAACTAAGGCCTAAGATTTCTCCTTTTAGAAATAGGCCATTAGTTACTGAAACCAGTCAGTCCAGATTCCAGAAACCAGGAAGTGTAAAAGTACAGAGTCACAAGGTAGTCACTGAGGTAATGACTGCCAGACTATGGAATGTCCTCTCCCTGGTTTCCAGGGTAACTGACCACAGAAATGTCCCCACCTGAGGGCAGCCAATGAAAAATGGTGGCGGGCAACCACCCCCTTAGAAGTAAGATTAAGCCATGATTTCTACAAAGCCCCTAGAAGCGAGCCAATCAGAATTGTACCCGTACTAGCACCCCTAAATGATGTAACCTTGTGATTTTTTCCCTTTAAAAACTGAGCTTGCAAGAGGTGGGCACTTCCTCCAGCCTCCACTGTGTTGGATCTGTTGGATGAAGTCCCTGCCTAGGTTTGTATTTAGATATCCCGAATTAAACCTTGCTTTTGCATTCCAGCATGCTCGTCTTTGGTGGTCTCTCTGGGGGTCGCGATCTGGGCACAACAGTGACAATGGTGTTCTGTTTGAAAGACAAGACCCTTTCTCATTGGGATCTCAGAGAAAGACTGTGTGCCTGAATTACAAACTCTAACTCACCCCTCAGGGGTGGGGAAACAAACTCTTAATGGCCAGATCAGATCATCCTGGGACATCTCTGCATTCTTCCTGCACAGTGATGTGGTTGATGTGGAGTCTAAGAAGGGCATCCTCTGCCCGCCCCTCCCAGGTGCCTCTGGGTTTTCATCACCACTGACTGTAAATGCCACATAGTGCACCTACAAACTGAAGGGCATTTCTCAATGAGGCAGCGGCCTAGGGTACCCCTACCCACTCCATGAGAACCACGTGTAGAGTCTGAGTGTCAATACCTGATGGATTCCCTCTCCTCTTTGTAGTGTGTGCAAAGGTTGCCTTGGAGTTTTCAGGTCCCTATCAGGAAATCCTTTCCTTCCAGAAGCTTTCCTTCCATAGTGGAGGAGAGAGGGGAGGGGCATGCTGGAGAGGAAGGGAAGGATGAGAGGAGAGTAGGCCTGGTAGGGCAGGGATGAACATCCTGGTCTGCTCTCCATGCTTCTCCACAGGGGCAGGTGTTCAGGTTCCGAAGCCCGGGTGTAGGAAACCTGAGCAGAAGTACAGTTAGGACGGCTTTCCACCTCTGAGCAGTAATGAAGAAATAAACTGCTCAAGGCTAGCCGGAGAGGGAGGGAGAGAGGAGCCTCTGGCCTGCTGCGTCTCACATAAGAACAAGCAGGGAGGCCAGCTGGCCCCTAGCTTCCTTTGCTCCATCCTGGCTCCCAGGCCCTAGGAGAGAAGAGATGGGAGACTGCAGGCTACAAGCCTGGAAAGCAGGGAAGAGTTCGGCCTGCAGCTACTGTATGGTACCCCTGCAACGCCCCCCCCCCCAGCACCCTACACCCTACAGATGTTCACTTCCTGGGTCCCTGGCCTCAGCTCTGATCTGTACCCCCAGTGGAAGCAGAGACAAGTCAATATCCTAAAGTTCAGGGCCACTGATGTCGCCTTGCTCAGGATTTGGGACTGGGGGAGGGGAAGAGCAGATCTGATGAGTGAGGAGGGAAGCTTGGGGCTGAGGTGGTAAAGGCTCCGGCTGAGGCAGGGGCCTCAGGAAAGAAGGAGGCTGGCCCCACTGTCACCTCCTCCCAACATCCTCAGTAATTCCCAGATCCCACAACGCAGACCTGTGACCTCCTTCCCTGCCTCACCCAGCTGCAAATTCCTGTGACTCAGGCTCTGCCTACCATGTGTCCTCCAAGCCAAGCTGGCTTCCTCATTTTCCTGTTGACTGTTTTCAGAGTAGACTTGGGTTTGCAGGAAAGTAAGCCTGAGGTAGACATTTCCATCAGCTCCCTGCACCGCGGCAGCCCCCACCACAGACGGCCCTTTGTAACTATAATTTGACCCATATGGTCATTTCATAGTCACTCAAATCCAGCACTTACAATGGGGTCCCTACTGGTGGTGTACTTGGTGTGTACGCAGACAAACTTGTGTCACGCCTTCAGCCTGATACAGAGTAGGGGCCCTGCCCTGTATTGGCCATGTGCCGGGCTTTCTTCAGTGATCTCTCTCTCTCTCTCTCTCTCTCTCTCTCTCTCTCTCTCTCTGTGTGTGTGTGTGTGTGTGTGTGTGTGTGTGTGTGTGTTCTCCATAGCTGCTTCAAGCTGAAACATGGCGCAGGTGGTCAGGAGGACTCTGGTTAGTTAAAGGTAAGGAGGGAACCCAGGCGTGTGGTCATCTGACCTGGCTGTAGAGGCAGAGAACAATTACGTTTGGCTGGGCTGCTCCACATCACACAGACAAGAATCTCTGCTGACGTGTGTAGCAGGAAAAGCGCTGCAGGTTGTGGTCCACAACTGCTGCTTCGATGTGTCTGCCAGCCTGCTGAAATATAGACTAGAGACGGGAGTTAAAATTTACGAATTTATTTGGAGCCTTTTGGCCCATGGTCTTAGCAATTGAGAAGATCAGGAGTCCCAACACCAGGAGTGAGAAAAAATACCATCCTTAGGAATAGACAAGTGAGGAAAAAATAAAAGTTATACATAAATTAGTATTATCAATCTGTACTGAAATCCAAATAATGGAAAATCAGGTAATGAGTAGCCAAAGAAAATGTAAAATCCTGAGCTTGTGACCCAAAGTGTATCAGAATTGTATTAATGCTAAAATCTGAAATTTAAAATCCTAATATAATGATACCACCTGCATGTGGTTCCGCTGATGCCCCGGAGGGGAGCACATAAGTCTCCGTGCCCCACCCACATGAGTGGCTTTGGAGAAACGAACCGCAGGCCTCAACTGGACCTCTACCCCACCCAGACAGCTGGAGCCTGAGAGAGACAGCTGGGGAACTCCAGACCAAGGCCAGAAGACTTTTCCTCAGCCCATAAAACAATGGTGAAACAATGCATGGTGGAGGCAATTCCCCAACCTCCCTCCATACCAATGGCCTGAGCGCCAGGTGACCCACCCATGCCTTAGTAAAGATGGTGGTGAGGTCATATGACTTGCCTGTTTTGACCTTAGCCAAGATGGTGGTTAGACCACATGGTTGTCCTTATTTAAGATGGCACTTTGATCACATGATTGCCCTTTTTTAAGATGGTGCCTTGATCATGTGATCATCCCTATCAAATATGGTGCTTGACTATGTGTTCATGTAGGGTCTTTTTTTTAAAATAAACTGAGCAGATAAGGAACAGATAAATTGAAGCATTTAAAAGTCAGTCAGTATTATTGCTTATTTTTTTATTTCAGTCACTCCTGTTAATAAAAATTGAAGAAATAAAAAATATCTAAAGACAAAAAAAAAAGTCAGTCAGGCCAGGCGGTGGTGGTGGCACATGCCTTTAATCCCAGCACTCAGAAGGCAGAACAAGGCAGTTCTCTGTGAGTTCGAGGCCAGCCTGGTCCACAGAGCAAGATCCAGGACAGGCACCCAAACTGCACAGAGAAACACTGTCTCGAAAAACCAAAATAATAATAATAATAGTAGTAATAATAATAAAATAAAAAATAAATTAAATAAAAGTCAGTCATAAAGAATTATAGATGGCCATATCAATCATACATTTC
>CABHPP010116214.1:0-10333 GCA_902168425.1 Peromyscus attwateri
AGGAGACAAAGCGTGTGACCAGAGTAATGGCTGAGTCGAGTTCAGGGAACAGCCTATGAGATGTCCTACAGAGTTTGGACTTTACTTACTGAGAGCCACTTCAGTGCCCTGAGTAGATGAGTGGCCAGACGCTCATTTCTAGGTCGGTGACTTGAGATGGGCTTTGTGGTCTAGATTGGAGCAAAGCAAAGCAAGAAGGACACCAGGTACGTGACTGCTACTCTCCAGCCATACAGAAGGATGAAGCCTGTGAGTGGGAAAGGCAGCCCAAGTCCATTGACAAGACACAAGTGCAGGGTTGAAGGGTGGTTGTGGCATAGAGCGAGTCAGTTAAGAGGAGAAAAAGAGCAGGCTGGCCTGTTGCCCCGGGACCTTCACGTCAAGTCTCAGAAGGTTGGATGGGGAGGATGTTACCAGACAGAGGAGGAGAAACAGGAGCAGATTTGTTCATACTGGGCTGAGTCTAAGATCTCTCGCGCACTAAAGGAGAAACAGACCACACAGATCCATGAGAGTATCGTCTGACAGTGTCACAGAACGGGAGAGCTGCAGGAGACCTGCAGAATACTCAGTGAAAGGAGTGGCAGAGAGCAGACAATGGGGAGAAAGCAGACATCCACAGTGACTGCAGAAAGGTGTGGCTCCAGGGTCCCGGCCTCGAACTCAGTTCGCGTCCCACACAGCATTGCCATCTAGAGCTAACATATCTCATGTTACTATGTGAAATATTTGGATCTAAAGTGTGTTTTTACTGGGCAAAATGAAAAGAAACAGAAAAAGCACGGTTGAGGAGCAGTTGAATGGATGCATCATCTTGATAACAGTGCCCAAGTCACAGCTGAGATCAAAATAGCAAGCCATACATTGCAAGCACATGCAGTATCTGTTTGAAAATTGTGTCGAAATTAAAATGAAAACAAGTAGGAAATACAATGGCTTTTAATTCTTGAAGAAGTAAACTTGAAATGTTGATAGGACTTTCAGAATAGAAAAGAAATCCAGGATAGGAAAACAGACCTTCTTTAAAACTAAATGAGAAAACAAAATATGTGTTATGTCATGTTCTCTGAGTAAGGAAGATTCAGTTTCCCAATCAAAGTAGCAGTACAATCTGCTCCACAGCAGTGATGGGGGTAGAGTCCTGAGCAGGGCCTCAGGGAGAGCCATTTTCCATGGGTGTTATATGTACTGTTAATGCCCTGATCAGGTCTTCCTACATCATCCTTGGTCTACAACCTTTACCAGCTCAGTGTGAGAATACAAGCATGTAGACAAAGACAACAAGAGAAATGGAGGAAGTGCCAAAGTCCCATCTCCTTTTGCCGGCTTTGAACTCGTCTGACCACCATGCTCAGTCCCTTCCTGTTCCTCATGGCTTCTTGATCCCCACAACTTCCTGTCTCATAACTTCGTGTTTCTCACCATTTCCTGTGTTTTTCAATTTGTGGTTACAATGGCTCAGGACTTGCTCCTGCCACATGCCCACAGGTATCACCAAAATGTCATTTCCTCATAGGACATGCTTTCAGCTGATTCCCACAGTGTGACATCGCCCTCTCATGCTCCTGCGTCTGTTACACGACCTCTTTGCTCCTCTGTCTTCTGCTGTTTAGGACTTCCAGGACAGCGGCCCAAGACTTGATTACGTAGTAAAGAAACATCAACAAACACGTGCTTTGAAGTTCTAAGTGTCCAAGGAAGATGAAATTCAGGTGTCTCTGGGCTGCAATAAAACTCTTCAGAGAAACAAATTCTATCTGTGCAAAAAGAAAAAAATAATAATGATGTGTTCACCCAATCCATCTTTAAGTATGAATCAATAAAACCCACTAACTT
Source organism: Peromyscus attwateri (assembly GCA_902168425.1). Taxonomy (NCBI): domain Eukaryota; kingdom Metazoa; phylum Chordata; class Mammalia; order Rodentia; family Cricetidae; genus Peromyscus; species Peromyscus attwateri. Next base: position 1,837 of record CABHPP010116214.1, read on the forward strand.
ATTGTTTCTGGACTATTTTTAAATGATACCAAACAAAGAGCCTGTGTTCATTAATGAATGCAAATAATTCAAGGTTTAACAACAGCATGGAGAGTTCCTTAAAGGGAGAAATGCATGCTTTCTCGTGCGCACTCCAATTTATCATTGTATTCTCTTAAACTCTGTGGTGTTGCATTTTAAGGTCCCATTAAATGAATCAAAACAGTATATTATCTAAAATTAGGAACCAGACAGAACAGCAGCTAAAATTAATTCACCATAGTAATCTCCTCCCAGGAAACTAACCGGCAGGAAAGCATGCCCATTTCCACAGGCAGAGATTTAAAAACATCTCTCCTATTCATTTTACATGCCCAAATCCTCATGTATTAAAATAAACATATATCCATCTTCCATGAAGAAAAAGTCAGAAGTCTGCACTGGCCTCTAAATGAATCCAATTTAACTTAATCAAATCACACATCTACATTTTAGAATCATAATGAAAATTTGAGAGCAAAAACAGTTACAGGGATAAATGTGTACATGTTTATTCCAAACATTGTAACCCTTGGCTCACTAATGAAAAGAAAACCCAGACTGAGAGCTATCAACACAGACACACACACAGGAAAATCCAATCATCCTGGTCCCTTCATCTTGAAGCTACACATGGAAACAGAATAACTGTGTTTTACAGAAGTGTTGTTAAACACTGGTACCCAAATTCCATTTCATTTCACCTCCAGTGGGTTTGGGGTTGGGGGGCACTGAGCATGGCTGGCTTCGTTGGAGATAATATGATACAGGGCTAGAAGCCCTCATTGGATTTCAAACAGGTCATCTTGTCAAAGCTTTATGTGGGAGCCAATTACATTAATTTTCCACAGCAGCCAAATACATATTTCATTTCCATCTCCCACCAGAGATGGGGTCCAGGGATCCCGTTTCGAAGGCTCTTATCACTAAGTAACATTCATACCCCCACAGGAACCCTTGGCAGCCGGTGGCCCATTGATGTAAGTGAGCGAGGCCCAGGCTGCCTGCCGCTACTCGGAAGCACACGCTTGGGGACAATGGGGCCTCCACGTCAGCCACATTGTCAATAAATTTCAATTACACTAATTGCCAAGAGTTGAATGAGTGCACTTTGCAAGAAGAGAGAAAAGAATCTAAAAAAAAGGAGCATATGCCTCATAGGGCTAAAGAAAGGGAAGTAATAAATAGTCTGTTTTCTAGTGGGGCGTTGGAGCCTTTTCCAACACGGCTTAACCAGATTTTACAAGCTGTTCCAGGTTCAGCCATCCTGTTTTACATTTCTTTGTTACTGTCTCCAAATGACACAGACAGAAAGTCAATTGTGTGGTGTTATATTTCAGGGGAGATTTAATTTCTAAGATTTTTTTTTCAATACATCAATTTGTTCTGCTTTGGTGGATAGGGCCCTGAGTGACTTTGGGGGGCTAGGGGAGCATCCCATGAATGACTGTGGCCACGTTAAAACCAACCTAGAGGATGGCATCAAACTCAGGGCCAAGTGTCCCTATTGTGTTCTTTTCAAAGAGTGGAAGAAACCACAGCAGGAACACTGATCAGGTATTCATGCATGCAGGTAGCTGGCTACTGTGGCGTGTTTTGAGGTAGTCAGGTCTAGACAGGATTTTCAGGATGGATTAGCCATCCTCAATGCGCTTTCATTTTCACACTCACAAGAAAGGATGAAGCAAAAAGTAAAATCATGCTGAAGTCCTTTAGGATGTTGGGTGGTTGCTGGATGCCTACACAACTCCAGAAGACTGAGAAAGAACGGATCATTCTCCATGCCAAGGCCAGTCCAAGGCACAAAGCACTCTGAGGAGGCCCAAGACATATGGACACAGCTTTGCATGTCTGTCTTTTCCTCTATAGTCAGTTTTAGAAAGCACTGTCCACCGCAGATAGTTCTTGTAGACAGGGCAGGGCATGGAGTCACGCCAGTCAAAAACACAGCCACTCACCTGAGAGCATCACTCCTTCACTGTGGATTGCAGGTGGGCCCAGCCCTTTCCTAGCTGCCATTCTCCTGGAACTATCTTAGACTCCACTCTTCTCTACGTTCCTGCTTTTTATTCTTAACTCATTCAGCTTAAACTGTATCCCTGGGGATGTCTCTCTTCCAACACAAAACCTGAGGCCAGAGAAAGCATAGTTAATAAATGCTGTTTTCCTCATTTGTGGAAGCCCCTGCACCCCATCTTCCTCATGCATGGAAGTCCCTGGACTCCATAGTCCTGAGTGGTGGTCAGTGGGCTTTGCAAAAGACTGTGTCCTAGGGTGGTTTTCGGTGGGATAAAGTAGGAGGATTGGGTTCTGAGGGTGGTGATCACTGTGCTGCACTGGGAAGACTATGTTCTAGTGGAGGAATGTTCAGTAGGGCAACTTGTGACTGTCTCAAGCCAATGGCCCACATGTTCTCTGATGAGGACTATACTCACTGGACAGCAGGACCACTTGTGATTTTTGTGGGTACCTCGTGCCAATGACCTTCCTGTTCTGAGCAGTACAGGTCACCATTTTTTTCCCCACAGGCCTCTTTGAGAGCTCTAATGCACTTTTGGTTAGTTTGGTCACATGATCCAGTCTCCCTGCCCCCTCATATCCTTGATATCAGGTTCAACAACTGAGAACAGAAGAATGAAAAATATGAGAAGAGAAGGTTTCAGGGTCACAGTGTCTTTTGTATGGTGTCTGCAAAAATCTCCGAAGGCATGTGTATGCTTGAGTGTGTGTATGTGTGTGTGTGCTCATACATGTATAAATCTCAGAGAATGTGTCTGCTATATGTATATGTATGTCTTTGTGTGTATTTGAGTATGCATGTATATGCATATGAATTTCAGAGTCCCTAAGTTCTTTCCTGCACATTTAACATACATTTTATATTAAATATTAAAGATAAATATGTAAATTATATATATACATATAATTTGAAGTAAAGATGAGGTCTGTTTAAACAGTTTCAGTGATGTGCTCACACATCACCTGGTGTCTCTGACAAAGAGTAAAAGGGCAGGTAGAAGATATCTTTGGCCACAGACAGTTCTGTGGGGATGTCCAGTCCACACTCCTTTTACCACTCTGAAAACTACACCTCAGGAAACGTTTTGTCCAGAGGAGGCTCACACCCAGCCTGGGAGGAACACATTCAGGCATTAGTTTAACAAACTGGAGATCAGCTTAAATCCATACCATTCTCAAGCAAAAGTACATACAGACTATTTGAGGGGATAGAAAAAGAAGTAATTGCGTTTGCATTGATTAGTAGAAATACAGGCTGGAGTGGCACCTTCCTGGTTAACCAAGTTACCATTCAAGAGGCGATCAATATGATCTGAGAGTGACTGGGGTGTATCAGCTCAAAGTCAGATGTCCTAGAGTCTGGTGTCAGCGTGTGCTGCATCCTCCAGGGCATTATGTGCAGCGTGGGTATCAGGAAAAGCAGCCCTGCTGGACCCTAGGCAGATTAATCTACTGTATTTATGCAAACAATGAGAACATGTCAGACATGAAAGGAAGGGGGGGATGGTTAGGGCAAAGCAGATTAAGGTTGTTTACTCTTGGAAGTGATATGTTCCCACAGAGGAACATTAAAATGGTTTTATCCTAGACAGAGAGGGAAGCTCCTTATTCCCACCCACCCCCACTTTGTTAAGTGAATGCTCCCGCCACCGGCACATCTGTTCTACGCCTTCCTTCCTTAGTGTGGCATATGCTGGTGTCTGCAGCTCCTGAGCATCATCTATTCTAATCAATACCCTTAGAGAAACCCATGGGATGGAATGAGGAAGAATCACCCTGGCCCTTGAGGAGCGTGTAATATTAATTTCATTCTGAAGGGCCTGCACTCTGCTCAGGAGGCCAGTAGCTCTCTGGGGTCATTCAACCCACAGGCATTAATGGCTGCCACTTAGAAATATTGCTGCTTTGGCCTTCAGTAAGGTTGGATGTGCCGTGAGAATTGTTGTCTTTTGTTATTTCAAAGCAAATCTCACGTGTAAATAATTATTCCCAAGCTTGATGTCGTGCGTTTTCTCCATTCTCTCCTCGCTGCCTTGATCCTAACTGTAGTTGTGGCCGTGAGGAAGTTCTCTCAAGGTGACATGTACTCCCTCCCTGAGTCAGAACGCAGGCAAAGCACTGGTAGCATGAGAAATCACACCATTCCTTTAAAATACCCCACGGTGTGGCCTGGGTAGGGAGCACACTGACAGTACAGAAAGAGGAGTGGGAACCTGTGGATGACTGATTTCCTCATGAACAAGAACGAAGGCTAAGGCAGGTTTTGAACCCAGACCACCTCTGCCTAACGCTAGGCTGTTAAGCCCTCATGCACAGTTCCTTAAGAACGTGCAGTGTCCACATGGCATTCTAGGCAATCACGTTGCTGGTGAGAACTAGAGAAATAAGAGGATCAAATGATTGTCCACCTGTGCACAGATACCCAGGATGGAGCTGAGCACAGAGGGGAGACTGACATCTTAACAGTTTCCAGGTAGCTGCCCTGGGCAAGGAGACACACTGGCAGCCTGTGCACAACTACCACACCCCAGCTTGACCCAGTTCCACATTACACCATGAAGGGGATCTGACGACCCCACAGCCTTGGCTGCATCTCAGCACCGCTGCGTCTGATGTCAGAGATGCCGCACGAAAGCAAAGGGGGAGAGGGTCAGAATAAAAGCGGGGTGCCCTTCTAGGCACCTCACAACAGCTGACACGCATGTGGAGCCCAGTGTGTCCATGTGTCCACGCTTTCTGTCCTCCACTCTTTCCCAAACTGGGACAGGCAGAGCTGTGGCTCTGAGTTCCGGGGGTTCTGCTCACAGACACTGGAAACTCCATGCAGAACAGGAGATGAAAACTTAGGGAGTCACCTGTACCATGCGACCTCAGCTCAGTCTCCAAACTATTGTGCCGGGATAGCTTATATGATGGCTGCTAATCAGGAGATTGGAAAGATGGTGGCACACTGTTATATTTTGCTGGTGACTTCTGTAAAGTTCTTAGGAGTTTAATGTGTTTAAAGATCTAAAATGGTTAGCAATAATCCTTAATATTTAAAAACATTAACATGAGAGCCCTCCCCCCCTCCTTATAACATTAGCCCTGTGTTTTAAGTTTTTTGTATTCTTGGTTTTTATTTCTCAGGAAAGTTCCAGTAAATTCTGTGGTGATATATTGTGTACCCTAATAAGTTTACCTGAAGGTCAGAGAACAGAACAAGCCACTAGATAAAACGTAGAAGCCAAGCAGTGTTGGCACACACCTTTAATCCTAGCACTCCAGAGGCAGAGGTCAGTCTGGAGCTCTGTGAGTTCCAGGCCACCCTGGACTACATGAGATTGGTTCAGTCTAGAAGAGAAACAGAGCCAGGCAGTGGTGGCACACACCTTTAATCCCAGCACTAGGAAAGTTGAGATGGGAAATGATAGGGGTGGGCAGAGAAAGGTATATAAAGCATGAGGAGATAGGAACGAAAGTCTTTCAGTTGAAAAAAGCTTTTCAGGCTGCAGAGTCCTAGAGGTAAGAGGTGGCTTGTTCCTTTGTCTCTCTGATCTTTCAGCATTCACCCCAATATCAGGCTCCAGGCTTTCTATAAAAAGACCATTTAGCAATTTGAGCAACAAAATCCTGCAGGAGTTTTTAAGCCATGGGTGATGACCATAGTGCATGTACTAAGGAAACTCCAGACATATTAAGCCTGACAGGGACCTGTTCATTTGTCTTTGAAGTAAAGCTGGAACACCAGCACTTCCAAAAGTCATTACATAAAAATGAACAGCCCCCTCGTGGCAACTGGAGGGGTTTTTGTCTCCTGTCTCCATCCATTTGTATCTGTAGACAGCTGCTGGTTAAATCAATGCTCCTGATAAATACCAGGCAGCCAAAGCAGAGGAGAAAATAATAATTTTTCAGTACTGGATATTTTTGTCTTTGGAATAACATTTATTTATGTCCCAGAAATAAATGCCTCGAATTTATGAAGCAATTAACACAGTTTGGTAGAGGACTTGAAATTAAAAGTACCATGCATGTCATCCTTAGCTCTACTATGTTTCCATCCACCAATCAAAGGAATTACAATTGCTCAACATTAGCATATAGGTGGAGGGAACACAAGGGCTCACCCACTGACTCACTCTGAGACTCAGGTCCAGTCCCTTATTGCTGAAAGCCCTGATTTCTTTATGTTCCTTACTCATTCCATAGCCACTGCTCGGTGCCTTGCAAGGCTCATCAGGGGAATGTAACTAGCTCAGCCTGGTGTGGAATAAGGAGAAACTTAATAATCATACTGACACCAGAAACTGTGGGTGTAATACACATAAAAGGCCCGTGCATTCAGATTTACAGTGGCAGAGAACATTATCACAAGGGTTTTGAGAAAGGAGTTTTTGAGGAACTTTTGCTCTGCAACTGGAGTTTGACTCTGTTCCAAAAAGGTGACTGAGGCAGGTAATTCCTGCATCAGAGGGAATTTTATTCCAGAAAGGGGAAAGCATGCCATGGGCCCCCAGGTAAAGGTCACGACATGAAGGGAGTACACTGGTGAGTACAAGGAGTGAGAGGGATACAGAGAAGATGGAGATGCTGCAGAAAACCAGACCATAGAGAAGATGGAGATGCTAGAGATTAAGATCATGGAGAAGATGGAGATGCTAGAGGGTCTGATCATGGAGAAGATAGAGATCCCAGAGAGTCAGTCCATAGAGAAGATGGGGATGTTAGAGAATAAGACCATGGAGAAGATGGAAATGCTACAGAGAGTCAGACCATAGAGAACATAGAGATGCTAGACAGTATGACCATGGAGAAGCTGGAGATGCTAGGGAGCCAGACCATGGAGAAGATGGAGATCCTAGAGAGCAAGACCATGGAGAACATAGAGATGCTAGACAGTATGACCATGGAGAAGATAGAGATGCTAGAGAGCAAGACTATAGAGAAGATGGAGATGCTAGGGAGCCAGACCATGGAGAAGATAGAGATCCTAGAGAGCAAGACCATTGTTAGGTTAGAGACGTTGCACTAAGAACCAGACCATGGACCAAATAGAGATGCTGGAGAGAGCCAGAGAATGAAGCCAGCTCAAGGCAATGTGACCATTCTGGAAAAAGCAATAAAAAGCATTGAGGCATGAAAGGTGGGCAGTCTTAGGAAACGTTTGTTCATATCTCCATTCATATATTAATTTGAACGTCCCCTCTGGCTTATGGAAGTTGTGTGGAAGGGAACAGAAGAGAAAATATTGACAAAGCAGTGGTGACGACAGTAGCAAAGCAGCAGGAATGACTTGGAGACGCTGGGAAGATAGCTGCAGGACCTGGTGCTGCAGGACCTGGTGCTGCAGGATCTGGTGCTGCAGGACCTGGTGCTGCAGGACCTGGTGCTGCAGGATCTGGTGCTGCAGGACCTGGTGCTGCAGGATCTGGTGTTGGGCAGACACTTGCTGGGCTCGAGGGAAAACAGACAAGGTGGATACAGTGTCATGACTGAGTCTAGCGATGATTCAAGCGGGTTCTGTCTGGGATAAGAGCAAGTCTGGACTTCAGCAGAAGAATATTCACTAGAGAAGGAATCCCTCCAGTTGACCGCACATTTGCTGGTGTGCGTTCACCAGGCTAGCTCAGCATCAAGCGCTGGTTTAAGCTGCACACTTGCTGCTTGACAGTGAGAACACACCCAGTGAAAAGCAGTATTAGATGGTATCATCACGGTGTGGTTGTGAGCATCGTAGCATTCACACACAAGTGTATCTGGTACAGCCTGACACTCAGGCGATGCAGCGAATACCACCGTACATGTATTTGTGGCAGTGATCAAAGCAACCTTATATGGCAGATAACTCAAGTAATTCAGTCTTTCACCACCACAAATCTACAGAGTAGCTGTTACTACTGTCCCTATAGAGGTTAAGATTTGTCACTTAGATAAGAACTCACATGGATCAGGAATGAGTGGATGTCTGGAAAGAGATCTGTGGCCTGCACCCCAGGCAAGGCTGCTTCCCCTATGCAAGATGGTGCAGTTCCTTGGGGCTTAACATGAGTAGTCACTCTCTCCTATGCATGGACTCATCTCCACCTTATGAGAGCATCAGTCTCCTGTTCCTACCCAACTGTAGCTCCCTGGGCAGTTGCTGTGACTGTGCATCCCCTGAGCCTTGTCCACTTATTTATTATTGAGCTTGAGCCTATACAACGAGCTGATTTTATCTCCCACCCATGTAGACTAGGTATACAGAAGTAATGAAGTCTGTTTGCCAGAATCCTTCTTGCTTTTTTTGAACAAAACTGCTCTGGAGTCATGTGGAAATAAGAAGGAAAAAAAAAAAACAGCTAGAATCCTATGTAAGTGACCTACTTTGATTTGCCTACAGCTCCAGATTTATTTATTTTATATAGGAAAGGGGAAGTAGTATCTGTCTGTCTGTCTCTGTCTGTCTGTCTGTCTGGATAGATAGAAGATAGATAGGTAG